>CAIGRF010097364.1:0-24448 GCA_903798235.1 Fraxinus ornus
ATTTTACACAATATTTTTTACTTCCTAAAAATCTTTCATATGATTTTAAGGGTATTTTTTAAAACATCTCTAATTTTAAGGGTATTTTTGTAAGTACCCCTTATTTTTATAGGTTGACTTAGGCACGACTCTTCAATCATCCTCACATGGCAAATAGATTCAAACCAGTCCGTCAATTTTCACGTAAACTCGAAAAATGTAACATGATTTTGAACTTTTGATTTCAACTATCGGATTTTATTGATAGTTGATGTATGTATTGATTTTACTTATTTTCTTAGTCCCTATTTGACACACATTATTTTTTTCATTCATTCTTCTCTCATTTTCAACCACACATTCTTCAATAAAATAATATTTTACATTTCATCAATAAGTTTTCCTTCTTTTTCAACCACATATTTTTCATCACATCACTTCAAAAAAATGCATTCTCTCATTTTAATATACACCAAACACACTTTTAATGTTTGAATTACTTGATCATTAAAATTATTATTTCTGAACGGTAACTAGTTGCATAGAGAACCGATAAGAGCAGTGTTGTTAGCATGCCCGTCAGCAATGTATGTATGTATGTATATAACATGGTTGCATAGAGATAACCGATAAGAGCAGTGTTGTCAGCGTGCCCGTCAGCAATGTATGGTTGCACAGAGATAACCGATAAGAGCAGTGTTGTCAGCATGCCCGCCATGCATTGCTGACTTATGAACATGCAATTTCTTGTTTTCTAATGTATTATGATGGACCCACCACCGTACGAAATGCGTGGCCCGCACTAAAAAATTCTTGTGATAAAAATAATCCACCAACTGACAGCAGGAGTCGCCCATGTGTATCTAGTTCTATTGTTGAATTGTCAAAGGAAAAATATTTTCCAATCAGTGATAGTTTTGTATTTGAAGAAGGGAAGTGATGGACGATGGTGCATTTGCAAATTCACAATCGCAATCAAAAATCAAACCAAAAGTCAACAACATCCACAATCGAAATCGCTTTCAACTTTCAAGAATTGTTGGTTAGCTCTTGTATATCATAAACCTACATGAATTGTAACGCACGTGGCTAACTTATGACTTCCTCGAATATGTTGCTTTCTCTTTTTTCTAAAGGATAATTATATTTGTATTGAAAATGTTACACCCTCTCACATGCACGCATGGTCAGCGTGAATAAAAAACTCTCAAACGTGCAGTCCCATACCCTATTGTGAGTGTAGGTAAAAAAGATGGTGTACACGTAGCATTGTCCTCTTCTAAATTAGTTGGTCCGGGACTTGGTGGTGCCTTGTGAATTTCTTTCTTTTCTCCTCTTTTCTTTAGTTATATTATTCTAAATCATAAAATGATGTTTTAAATACAAGTTTATTCTGTCTGAATCTATTTGGAATGAACCACGCTTCCATGCTAGAATTTTGGTGCCCGGGCCAACTCCCTATTGGTGGGGGACCTGACAGTAATAGGGCAAACCCGCGCACCAAAATTCTGACAACGCAGCTTTGCCCATTTGGAATTGCAGTTGGTATATCAATTGCCATGAATTAAGGAAAAGTAAGAGTTCTTTCCATCATCTGTTTTTGCTTTTCCATATATTCCCATTTTTATCTCTCTCCTTCAAAGTAGTTACCTCTCTCTATTTATCAGTTCTTTTCTCCTTTTCCTTTATCAAGTTTTGCTCCTTGGTCCTGCTACTTTGCATCTTCTCCATTGCGGCCAGTTTATGCCATGTCCAATTTGATACAAAATTGAAGCATGTAATTAATGATAAATGCTTTTATGATTATTAGGATTTTAGTTAAACACGAATTCTAAAATAATATAAAAAGGTCAAAGAGAATTTAATGAAAATAAATATCAGTGGATGAATTTAGAACGATATATTTTATTTAATTTTATATATGTACATTTATGTGGATACTAGAAAAATGAGCCTAAGAAAGAAAAATAGTGCTTAATTGCGAAGACAAAAACTGATATTATTGATGTGTGGTTAAAGGGTCATTTCAAAATTTCTTATGATGATTAATGTTGAATGCTTGTAATGATTTATTGTATGGAAAATTTGTTCAACTAATTGTACTGAACTAATAATATGTGATAACACAACCATATGGAAAATAATAATTTTCTAGGATTCAATCGTCTCATGATTTATGCTCCGCTTAATCACATGTTAATCAAACGAACACTTAAGTGTTTCGATCTCGTAGAAGCAAAGGCACAAGGAAAAAGCCAGTTCACGAGCCTTGTGCAACTCTTGCGACTTTCGAATCTCCATTCTTTGCTCATCTGCTTCACATTTGAGCGAGCGTGAGTGGATGTGTGTATCGGATGTTTGCATGTATATGTAAGTAAGTATATATTCTTCGGTTGTGCTATATGTACATAACTTTTTACACAATCTTTTACCGAATCGATAAGTGGCGGTTGGGTACAAGTAGAATTATCCTATATTCTTTGACGAAGTCAGAATTGCATCGTGTAAGATGAGTGAAAAAATGTTGAAGGGGCAAAATATGTGTATTACAATTATATCAAAAATGATATGGGTAAATCTAGTTTAAATCGAGAAAAAAATTTCAAATGTTGCGGGGCAATCGCCACCCCAACTCCCATGTGGTTCTACCATGGTCATATTAGTTTTGCAATACTATTGCGTGTGGAGTAAAAATGGTGTTAGGGGGTGTCAATAATGTCCCAATTTTTTAGAAGTCGTTTTATTTTTTTTCAAAACTCATTTTCAACCAAATATTTTATGGAATTCATAATTTTTTATCAACTTTTCAATCACATATTTCATCAATTTTGATCAAATTTACTAAAAATCTGATTTCAATCCAAACTAAACAGGGGTATTATGTTCCGATAAAAGTTAATGCAAGCTATTATGGCATTAGGTGGCAAGCAACATCTCACCACGTCCCAAAAATTATTAGATGGCAAAGGCCCGTTGGGAAATACAATACAAGCTAAAATACCAATTGGTGTTGCAAAGCCTCCCTACGTAAATCAGCACGAGGGGGAATAATGAGACAATTGATCTTTGGATTCCTTGAAAATTATGGTAATTACAATAACTTTATCAATCATGCTTGTGTACACCCTTGTTTACATTTATTTACATGTGTAATTGTGATTTGACGTTTAAAAAAAAAAAAAAACTATTTCACATCCAGCCAATTCTTGACAATCATGCAAGTGTGTCAAACATTATGTACAAAATCAATTTACAAATGACAAAGACCTAGCTCAATGCCAATGTAAAGACATTTTATAGGACTGAGTATAAAAAATAATGTTAGAAGTGGAAGTGTTAGTGTAAGTAGACCTAGTCAATAGCCAATATTGTAAGAATTAAACAACAAGATCCATAAAAATCAGTTTAATTGCTGGAAGGCATTAGGAAAAAGTAAAATTTATAGCGGAGGTTCCAAACTTATCGAAAAGGTGCAAATACATCAAGACCTTTAAATCAAAGCATATAGTTCCTAAAACTTTCAAAATTGTGTGACGGAAGAATCTCTTCGTGTTTTCTATCCAAAAATTCATTAGTTGACCAAAAGTTAGCGATTGACCATAATTTGATCAATTTTAAGAAGGACAAAATGATCTTTGAACCTTTGCTTAATTTAAAGAGGAAAATTTGCATCAAAGTTCACAAACCTTTTTAAAAAATATTTAGCACGGTCCCAAACATTTCATAGATGTGCACACTTTTCATACAAAAATCAATGAGTTGACAGAAAATATTCATTTGTGTCGATCTACGCCAACCACCTCAACTTCTAACCTCTAACCCATCAATGGTATAAAATTCTCTGCCTTGGCTGGTGAGCCAAATCAATTCCACTCCTCCTAACAAGATCATTCAGCCCTTTATAAAATTGGTCTGCTTTAGTCATGACAAAAACATCTGTTCCCGCAACTCGTGGGGCCTCATTCCAAACGGGGCGGGGATTATCCGCCTAGTCGGATAAATGGGACGGAATGGAATGGGACGGCACTGGATGATGATCATTGCCCCGAAACGGGTACGGGATGGGTACGAGAATTAAAGTCCCCGGCCCACTACACGTCCCGTTTAAGATTAATTTCAGATTTAAAGTTTTTATCAAACAAAAATAATAGATTTATCATATTTATAAAGAGGACATAAGTGGTTTCTAACAAATTGAAAAAAAATTAATAATATTTACTAAGTAAAGACATAAAAAAAAAAACTAAAGATAAAATAGATAAAAAATAAATGAGGCGATAAATGGGGCGGATGACTTGTCTCGCCTTGAACCCTCCCCGTCCCGCTTTAAACGGGTATGAGGATGAGGTAATGTAACAAAAATATCAGATGGGACGGGGGTAAGACTGACCGACCCGTTCCATACTCGTCTCATTGCCATCCCTAGTCAACTTATGGTCAGATGCTGAGTTTTTGTCAACTAAAGGATTTTTTTGCAAAAATTGTCCGGATGTTTTTGCCCGCATAATTTTGAAGTTTGGGGCTATATACAGGGTCTGTCATGAGATTTTGAGGGCCTTATGCCAACTTTAAATATGAGACCCTATGAATATATAAAAATATATAAAATAACAAAATATAATAATTTTTATGAAATAAAACATTTGAAGTTATTAAATAATCATCTAAATCTTTTAAATGTCTAAATTATATTAACTTTTCTAGATTTTTTTTTATAGAAAATCTACAATTATATTATTATAATGAATCTATTTTAAAACTTCTTTTTTAATAGACACCATTGTCTTTCATTTAACTTTTATAACATTGTTGATCAAATGTGAGATTTTATCGACTTTAACTTTGAGAAGCTCCTCTCGATAGATACAACCGTATCTAGTATAGTCAGTAATATTATATAAACAATTCACACATTTGAAAAACAGTTCACTATTTTTATATAATGTGAAACTTCAATCACATTTCTGATGTCTAATAGTAAACAATTTCTAATAATTTGTAGCTCAAAAAAGAACTTGTGCCATCATGCTTAAAATTCTTATCACATCAACATTTTAAACAATTATCATCCGCAGTTTGTAATTTTTTTAGATTAAATAGAAGCACAAAAGTATTTTCATATTTTAGAATTGATCAAAACTTAACTTACATAAAAATAGAACTTAATCGACTATATAGGATACAATGAACTCAATAAGATTATCCAGCAATATTTTATTCATCATTGACATTTTCATCAAAGTGTTTCTTTTTATGAATACTACGTTTTTCGTGAAAAGTAGGTTCAACTTCCATTTAAGAAACAACGTCTTTAGCAGTAATATTGTCACATTCAAATTCAATTACTCTAGATGTTTCAAAGAAAGGAAAAAAATAAATTGAAAGGATAGGGAAAGAACAAATTAAAAGGGAAGAGAATTTGCAGTGTAATAGTTATGTTTAAGGGGAGTAGTAGTTTCACAAGTTCTTTATTTGTAATCATTTTAGAAAGTAAGGTCAAACGTCTTCCTCCATGTACCCTTTCTTATTATTAAGAGTCTATTTGAAATGACTTTTGCTTTTACTTTTTGTATAAAAGTTTTTTTTAGGAAACTCTCTTAATTTTTGTTTACAAATTTAATTTGAAAAACACTTCCTATTTCAGTAGTATTTTTAGATAAAGCCAAGTTGAACCAATTTTCTCTAAAAGCTTTTCTAACGTGTAAAAGCTACTTTTGACTTTTTAAAAGTTATGTTAAACGGGTCCTATACGAGGATTAAACACTTGAAAAAAAAAAACTAAACTTGACATGGCCACTAATTAGCTTAAAAAATAAGTTGAAAATTATTTTTACAAGAGATTTATTGTAGCATAAATCAAAGTAGTACTTTTGGAGAAAAATATTTACTCTTCCAATTTTTTATTTTTAAATAAGTTCAACTATTGACGAAGTTACATCATCTCTTTTTGACACAAGATCTCATCAACATCTGTATCATGAATGGACAGTCTCAGTCCTAGTCTTGAATGCATAGTCGGCTATGATGTCGATAGTATGCATCAGAAAGCAAAATAAGACACCTCAATCGATAATTTAATTGATCAAACAACGAATACCGAAGGTATGATTGAAAGTTGGATGAACCAAACTATAAGAAACTTCACTAATACTCCAATGAATAACTTGTGCAATCTACCATCTGACTTTTAAAGATCAGATACAATACTGTAAAAAAGCAAGAGTTAATTTACCAGTAGAACTAAGGCAAATAAAATAAATAATAGGTAAATAATGATCTCTATAGTCCTGATCTCCCACTCTCCGTGATTAGGATAAAAACTTTCTACAACTGACGTAGTAAGAGAACCTTAGTTATGATTATCTGAAATGATCATAAATTCAAATAACCATAACTAAAATTCTTTTGCCACATCAACAATGAAAAGTCTTCGTGCCATCAATTCTAATGATATCCTACCGTAGGAATTTATCTCAAGTAGTGGGATTTGGATCCATCCGCCCAATAGAGCCATGTGGTCAGTGGTTATTTGGATGTAATAATTTGTATGCCAATATTTTGGAAAATATCCAATGACTTCCTGGCTCCCTGCTCAAAATTCAATTATAAAAATAAATTAACAATCTACTGAATACAACAACACAAAGGACCTTCCTGCAATTTTGTTGACTTTCAACTGTATTCAAAATTGATCAACATGAGCTAATTTCTGGACAATTGCCACAAGAATAATTCATTTGTTCCAACTACACTTCGACAAATTGGAAGAAAATGACAATGAAGTGTTGGGAAAAAAAAATATCAATTTGTAATGTGAGCCTACCTATGTGATTAAAAGTGTGTGTAAATGATATCTTAAAGCTAAATTCAAAATTAAAGTGATCTAATGAAAAATTAAGTAATCGGACTTTAGACATCTAAATAAAGACTGGGTTTGATTATATGTGTAGAAATCGAATTCATTAGAGTTGTATTTGACGAGGAACCGAAAACAAATGGAAACTGTATATAGGGTTATAATCTACAATTCATATGTAATTTCTCATTTTTTTGTATCATCCCATCAATACAAGAATACGAAAAGAAAGTATATTGAAGAGGAAGATCCAAAACCCGCATAAAGGAATTCAAGAATTAAGAAGAAAGATTGAAGAATTCAAGAATCTATAAAGAAGAATGATTTAGACAATCAAATTGAAGAACAAGACAACCAAACTTATAGATTTAGAAGTCAAGATTAAATGGATTGCAACTTCAACCTTCAAGATTCAATATTCAAATATCAAATTAATGAATCAATGTATGTTTCACATTAATTTATTTTCTTGGTGATTTGACATGGAGATCTTGACAATTTATAAAGTTTATGCTTCATAAAAAAATCAACAAGTGATATCAGAGCCAATCCATGTTAAAACACTGAGATTAAAGGAAGAATTTTATGGTTGAAATTTATACTTTGAATTTCTAAATCTTGGGGTATGAGTTTCAAGTCCCAAATTTCAAAATTTTGAATTTTTCGGAATTTTTTTTTGGCATCACAGGAGCGCCATAGCGTTGGCCGTTGGGTTTCGAGAAAAGGCAGCGCCGATCACTTCATCGCAACCGGTTCAGAGCGCTGTAGAGCCCAAATCAGGAAATTATTATTTTAGTTGTTAAAACAAAATAAAAATAAAATAATAATGAATTAATAATTCAAACTCAAATTTTGTTACTAAAATTTATTTCGATTATCTAATATTCTAAATTTATTAGTTGAAACAACATGTTGTTAAAGTAACCTCTCTTATCTAAGCTTATTTATTTGGGACATCAAGATGGTTGTGTTTATGCGAATATTCATCTACCCAGAGGCAGGTGAATTTTTGGCTGAGTTACATGCATACATGTAATACTGAATGCGACAATTGTAAAGTTTTTTTTTAATGTGAATAGTAAATCGGTCCAAAAATAGGTTTATTATTAGACATAGTTTATTGTCAATATTTGATTGGTACACCAAGAGTACCATTTAGAAGTTGGTATTTCTGTCCAAAAACTAACTATCAATGTTGTGCTCGATCTCTTGTGGTAAGGTTTACCATTATTTGAATTAATTGTTTAATATGGATTCTAGTGTGAACATATTTCTTTGATTTTGTTCTCTATTCAGTTAATTATTCTACTTATACAATATCTGCAAACATCAACTTTATTCATGTTCTAAATGGAACCAACTTTAAAGACTAGAAAGAGAACGTTTAGATCGTTATTGATTACATGGTCATAGACCTTGTGTTAAGAACCGAACAAGCCGCTGCACTACGGATAAAGATCTAGTCATGAAAAATGGACCTTGATAACTGGGATTACTCAAATCGCACGAGTTTTATGATCATGAAGTGTGGTGTTTCATAATCATTTAGGAGTGCTATGTCCGATAAGATAACTACTGTCAAAAAATTTCTTGATGAAATTGAAAAACGTTTTACAAAAAACGATAAGGTCGAAACTATTACACTTTTGGCGAACTTAGTTTCAGCGAACTTAGTTTCATTAAAGTATAAATGTAAATGAAATATTCGGGAGTACATCATGGAGATGTCTTATATTGCTTCAAAACTAACGGCACTAAAGCTTGATCTATCTAATAATTTGCTCGTGTATTTGATTTTGATTTATCTTCCCACACAATACAATCAGTTCAATGTTAGTTATAACTGTCAAAAGGAGAAGTTTGTTCTTAATGAACTCATTTCATACTGTGTAGAAGAAGAAGAAATGTTAAACCAAGTAGAATTGAAAGTAATCACTTAGCAGTACTTCTTAGGGCAAGTTTAAGAAAAGAAAGAATAAGAAAACTACACTTGATCCAGCTAAAAAGAAATAGCAAAAGCCTGAAAAAGATAAATCATCTAGATATTACTTTTGTGGAATCTTAAGATACTTGAAAAGGGATTGTACCAAATACCACGCTTAACGTGTAAAGAAAGGTACATTTCTCACCTTCGTCTGTTTTGATGTTAATTTAGTTTCAGTACCTATACATACTTAGTGGATTTATTCTGGTACCACTACTCATATAAGTGTGTCTATGCAGGGTTGTCTGGACAGCCGAAAGCTATTTGATGCTAAAAGATTCATCTATGTGGGCGATGGCAAATCAGTAGAAGTGGAGGCTATGAGGACATTTAGATTTTTATTAAAGATTGGCTTTATTTAGATTTGAAAAAGACTTTTGTGGTATTGTCTTTTAGACAGAATTTGGTTTATATTTATTTTTTGACAAATTCGATTATTCTTGTTTGTTTGTAAATAATAAATTGTCTTTTTCTTGATTCAAATTTTGTAGGTACCGGCTCTTTATTTGGATATGATAATCTATACTTACTTGATTCGGTTGTCTCTTATAATGAAACATTTCATGTGAATTCACGAGGTATTAGATGTAAATTAACTAATGAAAATTCTACTTCATTATGATACAAGTGTTTGGATCACATTTTTTTGAAAGAGAATAACAAAACTTGTGGTCAGAAAAAATTCTTGATTCCTTTGATTTTTCAGACTTAAGTGTTTGTGTAAATTGTATTAAGGGAAAACAAACAAATATAAGGAAATTATCTGCCAATAGGATTTCAGATGTCTTATAACTAATTCATACGAATATATATGAGTCATTCCCTCTTGCTTTTTAGAATGGTCAACAATAATTTATGACCTTCATAGATGATTTTTCTCGTTGTAACTACCAGTATCTCATTCATGAGAAATCTCAATCACTAAATATGTTCAAGGCTTATAAGGATGAATTTAAAAATCAACCCAGTAAAAGAATTAAACACGTTAGATCTAACTGTTGTAGTGAATACTATGACAAATATAACGGAACCGAAGAACAATGTCTAGGGCTTTTTCTAAATTTTTTAGACGAACGTAGAATCGTCACTCAGTATTAAGGGAAAACAAACAATTATAAGGAGATTATGTGCCAATAGGATTTCGGATGTCTTATAACTAATTCATACGGATATATATGAGTCATTCCCTTCTGCTTTTTAGAATGGTCAACAGTAATTTACGACCTTCATAGATGATTTTTCTCGTTGTGACTACCAGTATCTCATTCATGAGAAATCTCAATCACTAAATATGTTCAAAGCTTATAAGGATGAATTTAAAAATCAACCCAGTAAAAGAATAAAACACGTTAGATCTAACTGTTGTAGTGAATACTATGGCAGATATGACAGAACAGAAGAAAAATGTCTACGGCTTTTTCTAA
The DNA here is from genome assembly GCA_903798235.1 of Fraxinus ornus. NCBI lineage: Eukaryota > Viridiplantae > Streptophyta > Magnoliopsida > Lamiales > Oleaceae > Fraxinus > Fraxinus ornus. The sequence continues at coordinate 10,244 of CAIGRF010097364.1, forward strand.
ATTTTTTAGACGAACGTAGAATCGTCACTCAGTACACCATGCCGATTTCCCTAGCATGAATTGTTTTGGTGAAAGACAAAACAGAATACTTGAGGATATGGTAAAGAATATTATTAGTCATTCCTCCTTACCATAATCTCTTTGGGGAGAAACATTAAAAACTGTAACTTATATTCTTAATAGAGGTTTCAAGTAAAGTAACCGTCAAAGCCCATTATGAACTTAGGGTAGACAAGAAGCCTAGTTTGAAGCACTTACACATTTGAGGTTGTCCACTTGAAACAAGATCTTATAGACCATTAGAAAAGAAACTGAATTCCAAAATTGTCAGTTGCTATTTTATTTGATACACTAAGAGATTAAGGCGTAATAAATTTTATGATCCCGCTACTAAATCAATTTTTGAAATGGGGAATGCTCTATTCTTTTATGATGTGGAGTTTCCGAGGGGGGGGGGGTTTAGATATTTTGTTTTTAAAGAGGAATACGTCGGGCTATATCTTCATGTTGGCTGGAGGAGCTATATTATGGAAGAGTGCTAAGTGACACTCATAGATTCTTCAACCATGGCAACAAGAGTTTGTAGCATGTTATGAGGCATCCAATCAAAGAATATGGTTGTGAAACTTTGTCACTGTGCTACGAATTCTGGATGGAATTGGAAGAGCACTTAAATTATTTTTGTGAAAATAAGTCAGCAGTCTTGTATTCGAATATTAATAGAAGTTCAACAAAGTTTACATTTATAGACATCAAATTCCTAGTTGTTAAAACAAGAGTTCAAATTGGTCAGGTCCTATACTATAGAATATATTTGGACAAACTCCATGATAGCAGATTCATTCACTAAAGGTCTACCACCCAAGGTCATTCATGAGCACACCGCTCACATGGGTATTGTATACTTTGATGATATGCTAGTTTAGTAGGAGTTTGTAATTTTGGATGTTATCTTTATGGACACATGATTTTGTTTGTGCACATTTAAGTTAATTTCAGTAATAAAGTATTCAGTTGAATTTTAATTCTGATTAAAGTTTTTGGTTTGATCTCATTAAAGTATAAGGTATTAAAGAATAAGATTGAATCAGTTGGAAATAGACATGTTTGGATCATATTACATGTAATTTCCATAACACACATCCATACTTGATGTATATTATTTGATTGTGTTGATATGTGTGACCATTGAGGGTTTAGTTATGATACTTGTAACGAAAATCGCTTTAATCATATATTGACATAATTGATGGACGTGATTATTCGGAAATACTTTTGGTTATGATAGCAAAATTTTTGAGCTCATAAAGTTATAAGCATTTATAAGGTAACATATGTAGTCCAAGTGGGAGATGATTGCGAAAAACATTAATATGTCATATGGGCCTACATATGTGATTAAAAATGTGTATAAAAGCTATCTTAAAGTCAAGTTTAAAATTAAAGTAATCTAATAATTAATTAGGTTTTGAGAATTTAAGTAAAGTGTGGTCCTGATTATATATGTAGAGACTAGATTTATACGGTTATAGTTCCCAATTCATATGTAATTCCTCATTCTTTGTGCAATCCCATTAACACACGAATATAAAGTAAAAGCACGTTGAAGAGGAAGATTCAAAAACCGCATAAAGGAGTTCAAGAATCAAGAAGAAAAAGTGAGGCAATCAAATTGAAGAACAAGACAATCAAAGGAATTGCAAGTTCAACCTTCAAGATTCATTATTCAAGTATCAAATCAATGGATGAAGGTATGTTCCGTAATAATTTATTTTCTTGGGGATTTGACATGAAGATCTTTACAATTCATGAAGTTTTATAAATTTTAAATTTCATAAAAAATTCAACATGAAACTCAGCCAACGTTTTGCTCTTGAAGACTGTGATGGTGGAGCACAAATTAGGAACAGTTTCATGTCATTTTTTGCAAAAAATCGGAGATATTTGAGAAAATGGCAACCAAACTCGTCCCAACAGCTAGCACGATCGTCAATACTGCCAATATCTTATCCCAACTGGTAGATACCCCATGCACATCTCTGCAAGAAATTTACGAGGTGAGGCTAGAACGAGAGAGGAGATGAAATAAATACATAATCGGGCAAACAATAATAATTTGTAAGAGCATGTTTTGCTGTGCTTAAGTGCAAGACAAAGATACTTATTTTTCCCGCATGATTGTCAAATTTACTTTTTCAGAAAGTTAGTCCTATAGAATGTTTGTTTGTGCTCCAAATTTACTCTTATAAGACTTACTTTTTGGAAAAGTAAATTTTGTTAGTTAAAAAAAACTTTGAAAATCATATTAACAAAATAAGATAACTTAAAAGGTAAGTGAAAATAAGCCTTAAAGAAAACTTTTTTTTTTTTTATTGTGCTCGAAAATTACTTTTCTAAAAAGTAAGTTACTTTCTAGAAAAGTAAATTTTATTAGTGAAGAAATAATTTTGAAAATCGTGTTTGACAAAATAAGTAACTTAAAAGAAAGTTTGCTTTTAAGTACAACCAAACATGTTAATTTATTTTCTTGAAAAGTAACCATTAAACACAACCAAACAAGCTCTTAATCTTCTTCGCTCTTCTCCGTTCCATTTTACAATGAAGGTAAAATAATTAAATGAGTTGTTAAATTTGGCAAAATAAGTAACTTAAAATAAAGTTTCACCTGCTTTTAAGCACAACCAAATATGCTAATTTACTTTCATGAAAAATTACAATTAAGCACAACCAAACAATTGTGTCACGTACCTAAGAATGATTGAGCTCGGGAATATAAACATGAGGCACATGACAGTCGTAGTCCCATTAAACTGGAAGAAATACCATATATTCGGAATAGCTATTGCTGCCAAATAAATGAATCCAAGTAGAATACATGTAAGACATAAAAATCTCACACTTCCTGCAGGTCTATTAGGAAAGAGCAATTCGTCTACATTAACCCTTAACGAGTAGTTCATCACAGGAAAAACCAGCATAAGATGAATTGCATAACTTAGCCTAACTGTATCATTGAGAATTCTACCAACAAGGGAATCCGGAATTTTATCGAAGTTCACAAGCATGTCGGCCATGATTGATTCCCCAAACAGAAAGTACCCAACGAAGCCAACAGTAAAGTATATTACAACACATAGCGCCAGAGAGATCCATACTGCTGACCTCATATCAGAAGGTCTACCAAGCTCTGCTCTGACTGGATGAACTGCACGCATCGATTTATAGTCGAGAGACGAGTCTAGTAGTTTAAATATATAATAAAATCAGGTCACATTATAATCTTACTAGTTACATGGCATCCGAAGGCTGTTGCAAAGATTGGAATGGTGGTAAACAGGTCAATAAATGAGACGCCACTTGCAAAGTCTGGTCCGAGCCTTGGTCTTTGGGTTTTCCCGACCCACATTGCATGTATTGCCATCGCTGAGCATATGGCAACAAAAAATGCCGCTAGTAGAACAGATAAAGCTGAGGCACTCCTTAAGGAATCTGTAGATAACAAGCTGTAAAAGAGTTAGTCATGCATGCCCATTGATTCCAAGAAAATCTGCTTCTGTTTTTCATGTACAAAATGGTATGTATTTATTCACCCTTGTATAATATCTGATCCAAATCATCATTGCTAAGGTTGAAATAATTAATAATAAAATTCAAAACGAGCTCCCTTAAAAGAATTAATGTAAATCCAAGTGTGGCAGTAAACTTTATGTAGAACAGATGGCTGAATGGATTGAAGAAGAATTGGATCGAAAAGGAAAAAAAAAAAAGCAATAGTACAGGTGTGGGCCCATAATACTATAATAGTGCAAGTGTGACAGTCGAGCTCTGGTTTGGACTCATAATACCATTTCGAAAAGAGAACAACAAGACAAGTGGAACGCACAGCTATGCTGTGATATACGATGGATTTGGCCATCTGAGTTCGTTCACAACTGGAAAATTGCTTATAAATTTTTAATGCTATTTTTATCATTTAATTTATTTTGAATACTATGCAATTTTAGTTTATTTAAACTAGGTTTTCATATAAACTATTATAAATAAATGGTTAATTCATCGTTTTTTATGATCTTCCAATTAATAAAAGTTGTGAGTTTGTTTTTTTTTATAATTTGGTGGATTCCAAATTTTGTGTTCTCAAGGATTTCGTTTCAATTCATTTCTTTGTGCTGCGTCAAAACTTACTATTTGAGCAACATAAATGAATAAATGAGTTACGAGAAGGCCACAAGATTGTACATTTTGTAGAAGTTAGGTTGCTGAATTTTGTTAGGCCCAAATATCTGCCCTATGTGCTACCGGTTGGATTGTCACTATGGTTCAATTTGTCAGCCCAAAATGCTAGTCTAGTAAGTAGAAGAATCTGGTAATAATGATTGAATATGTTTTTTAATTGAAAAATGCGTTTTTGCTGGATGACTGACATGTGGCTGAATATGCACCGTTGGATGATANTTTTCAGAATAAGAAAGAGAACGAGTTTTCAGCAATTCCAAAACAAACATTCAAAACAGAAAACACAAAATGAATTCAAAACTCAAAACACAAAATTGAAACACGAAGAGAACGGCCCCTTAGTGTTTTTCTCTTTTGTGAGATTAAACTTTCTTGAGAAGAATTCTGTAATTGAGAGAGATCTGAGAGCGTTGTGTTTCTAATCGAAATTTGGTCTATTTTTGGTGGTGCTATTGAATTTGAGCTTAATCCTAACGGATGTTCAACGGGGGATTAGGCGTTCGATAGCGGTCCTCGAACCTCTGGGGCCTTTGGCCAAAAATTCTTTGTGTTCGTTTATTTTTTTTGTGTATTTGGTTTTAAAGCGTTGAGTTGTCAAATTTTGAAAATCTGGGACCAACAGTGGTATCAAAACTTGAAATTTTTTTATCCATCTTCAAACTTGTTTTTAAAACTCGATCTGTTTTTGACCGACTCTTCTGCTTTAGAGTAAATGTTAGTTCTGAGACGATCTGTTAATATTCTTTGAAAAATTTCCTTCAATCTGAACTTGGAGTTGATTCTTGGCATTTTCGAGTATTTCTTTGATGTTCGCAATTTTGTTAAAGAATACTTAACCCTTCATTTAATAGAACCAATTAAGGTTTTTAATTTAAATAAAAAAAGAAGAGGGTCTCCAAAACCCCCCTAAATTTACCTTTGTCTAGGGGTCCATGGGAGAACCTTAGAATCTAAGGGAATTAGGGTTTCGGTTAAGGAAATTCAAAAACGTTTTACTTGTTCTTGAAATTTATATTCTGCTACTTTGTGTTTGTTGTAATATCTTGATGAATTTAAATTCATATACCTATTTTGAAATGCTGCATATTGTGAACTTTGTGTTGATATCCTGAATGTGCTCTATTTAGGGGATATGACCCTTTGCATATAACTAATTTTGAAATTATATGCGTTAAATCTTCTCTATTTATTGCTTACTATGTCTAAGTATAGTTGGCTATCAATTTTTCCTCTTCATATTTGGATTACATTCTCCATCTTGTAATGGTTTACTTGAAAATTGTTCTGTCTCATATATTCTTGTTTATATTTCACTTGAGCGCAATTACTACATTGTTGCTTAGCATGACTTCCAAAGTAGATGTGCATATTTGGGATGGCAAGGGAGACTTTAGTCTCTAGGAGCAGAAAATTAGGGCTCTTATGCTACAATTGAAATGTGTTAAGACTGTTGATGAATCTTGGCTAGAAGATCTATATGTTGATAAGATAACTGAACAAGATGAATTAGCCTGGATTACTATGTTTCTCCACTTAGGAAAGTAGGGGAAACCAAAACTATTGTAGAATTGTGGACTCCTTTAGAGAAACAATATCTTACTAAGACTCTACCAAACAAGTGTTGACAGTTTTTTGGTTTTCAGTTTGATCCTAGCATTGACTTAGAAGAAAATTTGGACAAATTTAATAGGATCACACAAGATCTGATAAACAGTGGTTTATCAGTTGTGAAAAGATCTCTGATGAGCACAAGTGGTTGGTCTACTTAATGCACTAGGAGAGAAATATAAGGACATTAGAAATGCTTTAGAATATGGTAAAAGTGACTTGATCGTTGATATAATTCGCTGCTCTGTTTCAAATAGAGAATTGAAATTGAAATCTGAACATAGAGGTTTTTCACATTGAGAATATCTTATCCAATCAAAAACTTTAAGTCAGAGGTGTGAGTAATTTTAGTCAATCTAATTATAATAAGGACAAGAATCTTATTAAGAAGAAATATGATAATAACAAAGGAAAAGACAAGAAGACCAATAAAGGTAAAGTAAAGAATAAAAAGTGTTATTACTGTAGAAAAACATGTCATTTTATTAAAGACTGCTTTAAGAAGGCTAATGATCAAAACAATTGATCTAATCCTGAGAATGACTCTTGTCGCCTCTTATAAAGAATCAGGGGCTAATGTTGGGATAGCCTATGTATCTTCAATTGAAAGGTCTGATCAGAACTAGGTTTTGGATTCGAGTTGTTCCTTTAACACGAGTCCCAACATTAATTGGTTTTCCGACTTCTCAAATCTTGATGGACGTTTTGTGAAACTTGGAAACAATGAGTCATGTCAAATTAAGGGCATTGATAATAGTGTTTTGAAACTGGAAAATGGTCAATACATAATGTTAAAACATACCATGCATGTACCAGCACTAAGAAGAAATCTCATATCTTTAGGGATTCTAGATGATGAAAAGTATCATATTGAGATTAAGAATGGTTTCATAAGCATAATAAGAGACCAGAACCTTATTGTCAGTTTACCAAAAAATTAAGAAATCTATGTTATAAGTTCTGAACATGTCTCACTCAACAGTACTGTAAACTTAGTGACACATACTGATAGGTCAGTGTTATGGCACAAGAGACTAGGTCATCTTGGTGAAAAAGTTCTAAAATTCCTTTTATATCAAGGGGTCTTTGGAAGGGATAATGTTAAAAAATTAACATTTTGTGAACATTTTATTATGGGAAAACAAGTTAAGTTGCCTTTCAAGACAGGCACACATAAGTCTCAAAATGTCCTTGAATATATACATAGTGAATATCGGGGACCTGCTCTTATACCTACTGTTTTTGGTTGCAGATGCTATCTTCTTACAATAGATGATTACTCAAGGAAGGTTTGGATTCTCTTACTGAAATCTAAATCTGATATCTTTACAATCTTTAGAGAGTGGAATACACTAATTGAAAATCAAACTGGTAAGAAGATTAAGATTTTAAGAACTGATAATGGACTTGAGTTCCGCAATACAAAATTTGATGAATATTGCAACAAACATGGGATTTTGACTGCGAACTACTGATAAGTGTAATTTTTACACTTATTCGGGACCAAAAATAACGACATGTGATAGTTCTTTTAACAAAATAAACTCTAAATTGTTTTATTTTATATTTAATAGGTAAAACTCTTTGAATGGAAAATGAATTGAAGAAAGGAAGCAAAAGATGACGAAAAATGGCAAAAATCTAAAGTACAAGGGCCAACTTGCATTAGATGAAAGAATTGAGGACTTAGAAGCAAACATTAATTTAATTGAGCATTGGAATTAATTGGGTCTCAATTTGGACTTTTAATTGTATTAAAATATTGGTGAATTAGATTATATATACATACGACAAAGGAGGAAAAACAGAACGAACAAATACAGAAAGAAAATAACAAAAAAAAGAGGTAGACAATTTGCAGAGAGAAAAAAAAGACACGACTGAAGTAAATAAAGAAGTGGAAATTGCTTTGGATTCATATATACATATATATATATTCACAAAATAGAAACAAGGAAAAATCGCAGACACGTAGAAACAAAGGCAGGAAAGGAATTTATTCCAGATTTGTTCATGTTTAGTCAATTTCTGATGATGTCGTTCCACTTTTGCGTGTTTAATTTCAATATTATGCCAGACTAAATTTTAACATTGCTAAGATATTGATGAATCATTGTTTTGAAATATCTAGTATTAATTAATTATTTTAACGTTAATTTGTTTGAATGCATGGATGTTTATTATTGTTTAGTTTAGTTTTCAATTAATTGGCTACTAGTTGAATTATTTGTGAATTTTATTATCATCGAGAGAGGTAATAGAATCGTTAATATGTAGTAATAAGCATTGTGAGGTTCGATAGAGGATAGCGATATATATCTATATTTGCATGATTTTTTTAGATGTTCTATCTCGTTTAATATTTTTTTATATGTTGGTATCTTTTATAAAGATATAAAAATGTCACATCTATGATTAAATTTAATTGACATCGAAAGAGGCTTTTAAATAAACTTGGAACTTCGACCAACTTGCATGATAACAAGAAGTCATTCTAATTGTTGTACTAAAAGTGGATTAACAATGAAGATTCTACATCTTAACAATACATTCAGTAATTTGATAAACTTTTACTTTGATTTATAGTACGTGATAAATTAGACATAAACTTATTACAAATTATTATTGATATTCGATTAAGGTTATTTTAACTTTAACTCGATAAAACACGTAGTTCTCGTGGGTTCGACACTTTACACACTACTATATTACTTGATCATGATCCTGTTCACTTGTGGATTTTCAAACGGTCAACTACATTCCTCAGTAAAATGGAATTGCTAAAAGATTGGACAAGAACTATTCTTGAAAGGACAAGATGTATGTTGATTAGTTCGGGTTTACCAAAAATATTTTGGGGTGAGACAGTTAAAACTGCATGCCATTTGATAAATAGATGTCCCTCCAACTCCCTAAATAACAAAGTTTTTGAGCAAGTTTGGTTAGGATCAATGCCCGATTATTCCTATCTCAAGACTTTTGGATCTGCAGCTTATGTACATCATATTGACTCCAAATTGGACCCAAGATCCTTGAAGTGTGTTTTTTTAGGATATGGTGAAGGAGTTAAAAAACGTGGTTGAGAAAAGTTAAGAAGTTATAAAGTGATAATAAATAGGTCTCTGATTTTTAATGAAGATGATTTCTCATGTCTTGGTGACAAAACTGGAGAAAAAATAACTAATAATGATTTCATTACTATTCAGATTAATCTCGATGAGCAAAATATTCATGATCAAACTCAGCTTGAGGTAGAGCCACTGATCATTTCTGGTGATGAAAAATTGGATAATAATCAAGACTTGAATTCTACACATGATTTACAAGATTATCAGCTTGCAAGGGGTAGAGAGAGAGAGAGAGGACAAACAAGACCTCCTAGATTTCAATTTGCAGATTATGTATATGTTCAGGTTGAATTTGACCCCTCTGATATAGACCAACCTCTTTTGAAGAAGTTGTATCATAGAAGGAATATTTTAAGTGGATTGCAGCTATAAAAGATGAAATGGATTCCTTACATAAGGATGAAACCTGAACTTTAGTAGAAAAACCTAAAGATTGCAAACCAACTGATTGCAAGTGGGTTTACAAAATTAAGGAAGGTGAGTTAAAGTCAAATGATAAAAGATAAGGCAAGACTTGTAGCAAAATGTTTCACACAAAGAGAGGGAATAGGCTATACTAAAAAATTCTCACCTATTGTGAAATACACCTCTATTAGAGTATTTTTTTTTTTTTTTTGTCATTGTAACTCAATTTGATTTAGAGTTAATTAGAGTTAGAACAACTTGATGTGAAGACTACCTTCCTATATGATTCTTTAGATGAAACCATATATATGACTCAGCCTAAAGGTTTTGAAGTAAAGAAAAAGGAGAACTTAATGTGTCTTCTCAATAAATCCTTGTATGGCCTAAAACATGCCCCAAAACAATTGTATAAAAGACTTGACTCTTTTGTATAGGGTCTGAAGTTCAAGAAATCAAAATATGATCCTTGTTTTTATTTAAAAAATGATGGAGAATCTAAATTTTTCTAGCTTCTCTTATATGTTGGTGATATGTTACTTGCTGGTCATAATTCTGATACTCTCAACTTTATAAAAGAAAAATTGAATCTGAATTTGAAATTAAGGATTTGGGACTTGCTAGGAAGATTTTAGGTATGGAAATAAAAAGGTACAAAATTAATGGAAAACTTTTTTTTTAACACAAAAATCTTATATTGAAAATGTGGTTAAAAAATATTTTTCCTTCATGATGCTAAACCTATTTGTTTGTGTTTGTCTGCTTGTGTGAAATTATCTGTTAATCAATCATCTAAATTTGAAGATGAATTTAAAAGAATGATGAATGTACCATATGTCAATGTTGTTGGATTTGTCATGTATGTAATGGTGTGCTCTAGACCTGATATTGCTTATGTTGTAAGTGTATTAAGTAGATTTATGAGTAATCCAGATGAGCTTCATTGGGAAGCTATGAAAAATTTGTTCAAATATTTGAAATGTACAAGTCAATTAGGGCTTATGTTTAAAATTGATAAAGATGGTCTTAAATTGAAAGGCCATGTTGATTCTGATTTTGATGGAACTTTAGAGAATAGGAAATCTACAGCTGCATATTTCTATGTGATAAATGATACATGCATTAATTGGAAGTCTCAACTTCAAAAACTAATTGCTTTATCTTTAACTGAGGCTGAATATGTAGCTGCAACTGAAGCATTAAAAGAAAGTTTATGGTTAAAAGGCTTATAAAATAAGTTGGGACTTATGAAAAATCAGGTAGAGCTTTGCTCAGACAATCAATTGCCATTTTCTTAAGCAAAAATTCAATTTTTCATGATAGATCTAAGCATATAGATGTTAAATTTCATTTTATTAGAGATATAATTGATAGATGTGATATTAAGCTGATCAAAATTTATACTAAGATAAATCGTGTCAATACAGGTACAAAGGTAATACCACTTACTAAATTCATTGACTCTTTGAGATTATTGAATCTTGAATTTTGCTAATTTTATTTTCCATGGAAAATTTCCATTTTCTAACTTTGTAGTGTTTGATAGTCAAATCGGGAAGAAAATTTTGCCCACCTTTTCTCATTTTCCATCTTTTTGAGGAAAATATATTTTTGATGTTTTGGTGGGAAAAAAATTTCCAATTTTTTTTTTTCTTCCAATAGTCTAGACACAATGGTAAAAAGATTTATCATTTTTATTGACAATTTTTTTCAATTTTTTATTTTTTTTTACAATTGTAACAAATTATAGACCCAATGGTAAAAAAATTATCATTTTAATGGACAATTTTCACAAAAAATGAAGTCAAACGAACACTAAACTTTCAACATTTTCCATGAAAAATTATACCAATCAAACACAATTAATTACAATTTCCAGCAAAATAATTTCTAGGCAAATCAATTCCCTGTAAAACATTTTCTTTCCACCAATTTTCCTCATTTCCAATCAAACGGACCCTGAGTGTTATTGTGAGGGAGAAAATATTAGTGCTTTTCTCTTTTGTGAGATTGAACTTTCTTGAGTGATTGAGAGAGATCTGAGAGCTTTGTGTTCTTGTAATGAAAACTTTGCCTATTTTTGGCGGTGCTAGTGGATTTGAGCTTAATCCTAACGGATGCTCAACGGGGAATTATGCGTTAGATAGCAATCATCGAACCTCCGGGACCTTTGGCCAAAAATTCTTTGTGCCTGTTTACTTTCTTATTATTTCTGTTTGTGTATTTGGTATTAAAGCGTTGAGTTGTCAAATTTCGAAAATTTGGGACCAACACATTCTTTATATAGTACCAATTACCATTACTAACCTATGCGTCGAAAAAGCAGTAACGGAAGCAAGACAAAGAGTACGATGACGAGGAGAGAGTATGCACGCGAGTTCCACCAGTGGACGCCAAACCATTCCTGTAAAATGCCCAAGTGCAATGATCCTTGAGCATGGCTTCCGGAGAGGACATCTCCTGTAAATTATCATCAAATGCAATAACCATATTGAGTCTAATCAATTTATACTAGGTACTAATAAAAGCAAATCAATTGCTTCTTACCAATGATAATCAAATAGATGATCAAAGCACCAAGGTTGGCGATCATAACACAAACTTGAAGTGCAACAGATCCAAACTTCCCAAATGACTCTGCCATCAACTCACCGTAAGAATTAGACTTGCCCAAGTGAGTACATTTCAATAGGAACTCCACGGTGACATCCACGAAGAAAGCAATGATTAAGATCACTATAAAGCTTGGGATTACACCTAGGACCTTGAAAGTTGCCGGAATCGACATAATTCCAGCACCAACCATGCCAGTCGAGATGTTGAATATAGCACCAGAAATTGATCTGCTTTCATCGGATGTTTTATCGTCAAGCTGTTGAACCTCGGGTAGCAGAGGGGCATGATCTAGTTTCTCTGATCTCATTCTCTGCTATAGAAAAATAAGAGCATATTGGAGCAATACCACCAGCATATATTTTTGTGGATGGTGACAATAATTGCAAGATGATATCAGCTACAGCCCAAATGATTGTCTGCTAACTGAATTAATAAATGCTGGTAGCAAAAGTTCATATATATGTTGGATTTTGGATCGTTCAGAGAATACTTGACATGTACTATGTCATCCTGAGATGATGTACACGAGCTACAAGAAAACTGAAAAAACGGCCAAACAATGGTCCAATAATAGGTCAGGATCCTAATCCTAATAAAGGTGACTGATCACAGCAATCAATTCGAGTACTTTTTTTAAATCAAGAGTTTATTTGATGGGATGTCCGACTAATTCGGGGAAAGTGGACAACAATTCAGTAATTTTCTAGATACCCTGATATCAAATGCTTTTGAAGCTTCAATGTCAAGAATTTAAGAAAGCCCGGATGTATGTGCAAAAATGATGCCTCATAATTAATTTTTCCAGCAAATTAAATGAAAACTTAAATTACAGATTCTGCCTGGAGAACAAATTAGGCTAACACAACAAATTTAAAAGCAAATGTTCAGTAAAGAACCTTTGAGATAATCATTTTTGGAGCAAAAATTTCCATCATTTTCTCAAATTTTAGAGGGTTTCTGAGAATTTTCAGTAAATAAACAATAAAACCAAACCAATTAAACTATCTCAGTGCAAGATGTTTGTTTTTAGATTTAATCACAACACTACATTGTTTTTTCCTTGGAATATTAAATCCAAATGGATAATAGATCTTAAATCACCTTGAAATTATTTGAGTTTTGTTTATAAATTCTCACACATAAGGGTAAGATAATAACCTTGAAAGAGTTTTAAACGGCCATCCACCTTTTTAGCCAAAGCTTCCTCCCTAGATCTTCTCTCTCGTTCTCCACCTTTAAGTGCCTCCCTCTTGGAAAACAATGAGAGAATCTGGCTAATCCTAACCACAAAGAACATATTTATAATATCAATTAGGGTTTCATAAATGCATAATTTCCCTTAGACTTTAATGTAGTAGGCCAATTAAGTTTTACAGAGCCAAGAGAGTGACCTAACTGGACTCACAAGACCCAAGCTCCAACGGATATTTCTAATTAGGTCAACTCTTGACCAATGAAGATACCCCAACTTGCTCTATAAAAAATCCGAAATTGCACTCTAGAGTTGAGCAATAATTATGGAAGCAAATTATAATCCGATAAAAATATCCTCCAATCATCATTCCACAAGTCAACCCCCATTTGATCATCAATATGTTGAAATTATGTTTTTTTTTTTTTATTATTATTTTTACAATGTGCAATTTGAGATGAGTCTCTTTCCATAGCTAAATGATGGACGCTAAGTATTGGCGATAAATGGATCAAGCTTGCGAGACACTAAGTAGAGGTGTCAAACAAGTTGAGTTTTTCATTGGCTCAACTTGGTCCATGGACAATTTGGACTTGTATTGAGACAAGTCATGAACTGAATCGAGCTCGAAAAAAATTTAACATTTGGGCCAACAATCATTTTGTTTTTATTTTTTAAGTCTTCTCCCCCCTTCAGTTTTTGCCACACGGCTCTCTACCTTCTCATTCTATAATACAATTCTTGCAATCTTTTATTAGGGTTTATTATTATTACTAGGTACAAGCAACGTGCAATGCACGTTTGCTTAGTTTATATTTAATAGTTTTGTTTAAGAATTAATTTGTTATTAATAAAGATGTAATTTTTTTGGTTAATTAAATAATTAAATAAAGTGCTTCTCTCTGTCATCTAAAACCCAAAATCACAAATAGAAAACTCAAAGTTCATATTATGCACAATAATATTATACTATATTCTAAAAACAAATGACAAGAAAAAGATGCCCCCAAATGAAAATACATT
>CAIGRF010097364.1:26905-37622 GCA_903798235.1 Fraxinus ornus
ATGGGAGCACGAATCCAATTGATTTGTATGAAATCAAAGAACATTAAACGGTGACAATAGGTTCATGCAGTAAATGACAAATAAAAAAATAAAATGTCAAGTGTTGAGAATACTTCAAATTGATGGCCACGAGTATTAGATGGAAAGTCATAGCACAAAGAACAAGGTCAATACTACAAAGAAATGTTAGCTTTGCAAAAGGGTACTGGTACGATAAATCTAAATCGACAATTTAAAAAAAAAAAATGTATAGTCAAACACAGATGTGTGAAAAATAATAAGGTTCAACTCCAATTTTATTTTTCTAGTGCAAGTTTTAAACAATCGAGCCTATTACAAGAGGCGTGAAGGTATGTCGATGTTCATAGCTAGTAGCGAGTTTTCACTCAATGTAATGAAAAGCGTTCACTTGACTAATTTCATACAAAAATATCTCCAATCAACGTACCGAGCTTATTCTAGAAATGCTTTTCGTTCGGATGCTATTAATTTGTATAATAAAAACAAGGTTCGAATATTAAGTGATTTAAATAAATATACTGATATTTTGTCGTTTACGTTTGACTTGTGATTTTTAATACTCATAAAAGTTATATAATCGTTACTGCACACTGCATATTAGGTATTCAATAATGAATTAAATATTATATTATACAAAGTAGTTGGGTTTTCTCATAATGGAATAGATATTTTTAATGCATTATTAGGCATTATTAGCGAACTTAATTGTGAACAAAATTCCTAATTTAATATTTGACAATGTGTCAATCAGCATAGTAATTGATTAATTATATTAATCAACGACAAATTAACCCCAAATTCAGTGGTATATTATTTCAGATGGACTAAAACTCATAGGACACTTATAAAAAAAAAAATTAGGCACACTCTTAACTATATTACGATCTCCCTTAGTAGATAAACAAATATTTGATGACAAATGGACTAAGCACTCCAACATTTATCAGGGATGTGGATCATAGATGTAGCTGATTAGCTTATCTCATGCTACCATCTTGTGAAGGCTATAAACATCGTTTTACTTCTTATTATAACGATCGACACTCAAACAGTCTAGAATTGATTTACAAGAACATGATTGACAAATTTCATTTAATGTGAGAAAGTTCTTGAAAGTTTTTTATGATACTTGTACGCATGTTCGGGTGTATATTATCTCACTAGTCTACTCGTTCTCACTCATTTCTATTTTATTGTCAACATCTCAATATGTATAAAATATTTTTCATTTTTCTAATAAAGTAGTAGCGATGAAGGTTAAGTTTAAAAATATTCATTAGCTTCAGTAATTGACCATAAGTTTAATTTAGGAATAATGCTATATAGTATCAGTGGTTCTAGAATACCAATATGTCGTATGTATGTAGCATAAAATGACAAGTCTAATTGAATGTGTTAATATGATATTCATTTAATTGGATAGCATTACTTTTAATTTAAAGGGTACATAACATACTGCAAAAGGATTTCTACTAAATTATTTTTTAGATAATATAGATAAAGTTTATGTGAGAAGTATAAGCTATACGTCCAAAAAACTGGCAAGAACGTTCGAAGGCCCCCGTAGGTCTGATTTATGGAGCTACATTAATTCTCATAAAGTTACTCCATATACTGGTACCTCTTCTTTCCTTACACAGGGTGCGAATATAAATACAAGTGAAATATGTTAGAATTAGCTAGATATTTTGTTCACGACATGCTTAGTATTTTAGATGAGGAAGAAAGATCAACTTCTGGGGCGAATGAATGAGCGTCGATATTCCAACTGTTTCTATTGTAACACGTGATCTACTAATACCCTCGATATCTACTCTAACTTGGAGGCCACTTTTAGTGCAAGTGGCATGATTTTGTTTGATTACATGTAGAGATGGCAAAAAAACTCGCCCCACCCTGTCCCGTCCCGCCCCGTCCCGTCCCGATTATTATTATTTTTACAATGTGCAATTTGAGATGAGTCTCTTTCCATAGCTAAATGATGGACGCTAAGTATTGGCGATAAATGGATCAAGCTTGCGAGACACTAAGTAGAGGTGTCAAACAAGTTGAGTTTTTCATTGGCTCAACTTGGTCCATGGACAATTTGGACTCGTATTGAGACAAGTCATGAACTGAATCGAGCTTGAAAAAAATTTAACATTTGGGCCAACAATCATTTTGTTTTTATTTTTCAAGTCTTCTCCCCACTTCAGTTTTTGCCACACGGCTCTCTACCTTCTCATTCTATAATACAATTCTTGCAATCTTTTATTAGGGTTTATTATTATTATTGTGCAATCTTGAATTTTATTGTTTCTAAGTTTACATATTTGAGTTATTTCTATCCAATTCTAATATAAATTGTATTATTTCTTCTCTTTTTTCTTCCATTACTTCAAATTGCAATATATTGCTGAAAATTGGTCACTTCAACCAATTTTTTTATGCTTCCAACACACAACATAGACTACTCCATCAATATATCAAAATTTTAAAAGTCTAAATGATGTTCAAATTTCTGATGATTTGGAAAATGCTATGGGAGCACGAATCCAATTGATTTGTATGAAATCAAAGAACATTAAACGGTGACAATAGGTTCATGCAGTAAATGACAAATAAAAAAATAAAATGTCAAGTGTTGAGAATACTTCAAATTGATGGCCACGAGTATTAGATGGAAAGTCATAGCACAAAGAACAAGGTCAATACTACAAAGAAATGTTAGCTTTGCAAAAGGGTACTGGTACGATAAATCTAAATCGACAATTTAAAAAAAAAAAATGTATAGTCAAACACAGATGTGTGAAAAATAATAAGGTTCAACTCCAATTTTATTTTTCTAGTGCAAGTTTTAAACAATCGAGCCTATTACAAGAGGCGTGAAGGTATGTCGATGTTCATAGCTAGTAGCGAGTTTTCGCTCAATGTAATGAAAAGCGTTCACTTGACTAATTTCATACAAAAATATCTCCAATCAACGTACCGAGCTTATTCTAGAAATGCTTTTCGTTCGGATGCTATTAATTTGTATAATAAAAACAAGGTTCGAATATTAAGTGATTTAAATAAATATACTGATATTTTGTCGTTTACGTTTGCCCCATTGCCATCACTAATTACATGTCAAGACTTAAAAGAAAACATATTATAGAATTTGATGTGTTTAACGGATTGGGAAGACGTAGAGTTTCTGATCCAAAATGAGGTGGACACGTTAATAGTTAAAGAGTTTCAAGAATTGAATTAATTGACTAGTTCATAATTTATAAGTGTCTTTTATGTTAATTTTCGCCCAGGCCAGCCCTAGCCTATTTTAATTTTTTAAGTGTAATTTTTTTTTTTTTTTTTTTACGTATTAGCTCGGTTTAATTTTTTTTATTTTTTTATTTTTTTAAGATTGATCCTGGTTTTGACCCTGCTTCAATCTATGATTTCTAAATACTGATATTCTTCGAATATTCTCAATGGATAATTTTTAAGAAAATTAAACAAATCCTTGCACTTTAACTATACTTTTTTAAAAATAGGCCTTTAACTTATATTTTCATAAATTTAATTAATGTTTTAATATTAATAAATTTATGTCAATAAAAACTAATAAGTAAGGTTAATTACCATTTTCCCGTTAATTTTACCCATTTCCCACCCATTGTTCTCTCTGTAGCAATTTCCCTTTCTTCAAAACTCATCCCTACAATATCATGAAGGTTGGTGCCACCACCAGCCACCACTTCCCACCACCTATCGATAGGGGCGGACCCAGCACCTAGTCGCCCCCGCGGCCGTCCATGCTGGATTCGCCGGGAGCTTCAGGTCGCTGTCCGCCGACCACCGGGAAGAAATGGAGAAGAAGACACGGCCGCGCGGGTGGCCAATGGCCAGCTTGAATTTTTTTTCTTTTGTTATTGTGTGGGCCTTTTCAATAAATGGGCCCAAAATCCCAACCCATGGTTATTGGTCCGGATTACTGGATTTATGGGTTCATTAGTACTCATTATCCACTCCCACAAAACCTAATCCATTCCAAAATTGAAAACGAGAAGTGGGGAGGGAGACGACCAGAACTGAAGAAAAGTGAACGCCGTGGAGGCGGACTTGCTGTTTGACGCCGTCACATCGCCGATTGACGATGACGAGACCAGTGGACAGTGGCGAATGGTGAGCCACTGAGCGCCTTTGGCCTTTGTATAAACTGTATTGATATGAGATTTAATACATACTGTGATACTGATAGTCTGGTACCTGCTACTACTCTTTTATGCAATATCATGTTAGTATTGTTGATCTTTTACAGTCTTGTTATGAATATTGTGATTTTAAATAATGAAAATATTGTGAACGACTTGCTAGTACGACTCTGTGTTGTTCTAAATTCTTTTTGGGGGGTGGGGGCATTGTAACATTGGGACTGCAACCAGTTAATTAACTGTTTCCGACTTCACTCTCTATTTTTCCTTTTTTACCTTTTTTTAGTTTTTGTGAATCTGTGATTTATGAATTATGAGAAATGAGAATTTATGCTATATTATTGTCAGAGACTATGAGTTGTGAATTATGATTTTGATTTGTGATTTGTGAATTTAGGTTTTTAAGAAATTAGGGATAGGTGAAAAAAATTAGTGGAGATGATTTTAGGCTTAATTAAACCATGTGTGCATTATTTTTTAATCAATTTTGATTGTCAACGATCATCGGTTAACAGTCAATGGTCTCTGCTCGTGCTCAACTAAAAGGCTGGATTCGCCCCTGCCTATTGACAATGAAATTACCTCCCAAACATAACCCCACCTTTGATTAGCCCCATAACAATGTGGGGCACAAAATCTACAAGAAAAACTTTCGAATTTGTTAATTGTGAATCTCAAAAATCTCAAATTCAGCTTTCGTCAATGGGACCCACCTAGCGGACCACACCCATGGGGTTGCTACCCCATTTTGCGACTACTCCATAATAGATGTTAGATATTTTTACATCCAGCTAGTTGCAAGCTGTCGATTTTCCCGCCATTTGTATTTTGATTTATTCAGTTATATATATATATCTGTAGTTGATACAATGTAAAACAGATTTTTCATTCTTCAATCAGAGAATAATGAATTTCTCGCCTTTCCTCTCTTAATTCAATATGGTATCAGAGCGTGTGTAGGTTCTCTGATTCAACTTCTTCTTCAGCAATTGAATCAAATCTCAATTGCTACCAATTCCACTGATTCATCTTCTTCTTCAGCAATTAAATCCAACCTCAATTGCTATCAATTTCGTTTGCTGTTTTCAAATTTATTCTGATCATCGATTCAACAGCTTCCATGGTGATTGATGCTTCGATACTGTCGGACAGCACAACATATTCAGGGAATTCATCCATCGTTGATGATGGATTGAGTCCCTATTATCTACATCATTCAAACACCCCGGTCTCATTCTGGTGTCTCAGCCACTATTGGAGGGGAAAACTATGCCTCTTGGAGTAGATGTATTGTGATAGCGTTGTCGGTGAAAAACAAATTAGGATTCATTGATGGATCAATTACAAGACCTGAAGGTAATACCAATCTAATCAATGCTTGGATTCTCAATAACAATATTGTTATATCCTGGATACTTAACTCGGTATCTAAGGAAATATCAGTAAACATTATATACTCTGTATCTACCTTCGAAATCTGGAAGGATTTGAAAGAGAGATTCCAATAGAAAAATGGGCCACGTATTTTCCAATTGAGGCGTGATCTGATGAATCATGCTCAAGCTCAACTAACTATAGGAGCTTACTTCACTAAATTGAAGACAATTTTGGAGGAATTGAGCAATTATAGACCAAGTTGCTCGTGTGGAAAGTGTACATGTGAGGGAAGTAAAGTTTTGGAAGATCACTACCAAACTGAATATGTCATGTCATTTTTAATGGGGCTTCATGATTCCTTTGCACAAACTCGTAGCCAAATACTACTTATGGATCCTTTACCACCTATCGACAAGGTATTTGCTCTTGTTTCTCAAGAGGAACATCAAAAGACCATGATGACAAGATTGTCAAGTGGTAGTAATCCAATGGCCTTCTCCATAAAAAATGAAGGGAATAGATCTAGTAAATTTCAGAAGAAAGTCCGTCCTGTTTGCACATATTGTGGGTTGACTGGGCATGCAATAGACAAATGCTATAAACTTCATGGTTATCCTCTTGGATACAAAGCACCGCTAAAGGCCAGTTCCTCAAGTCATAATGTTGCTGCAACAGCAAATTAGGTCTCAGATTCTTCTAATCATCAAGAGAACATAAATGGTTTTGTCCAGACCTTAAAGCCTGATCAATATCAACAATTGTTGGCCATGCTGAACTCTCATATGAAAACAACTAAAGCAGACATAGGGACTAATGTAAACTTAACACACACATCAGGTATATGCTTCTCAATTTCTAAACATCCCAAACTTTACTCTCCTTGACATTGGATTGTAGACTCTGGTGCAACAAACCATGTTTGATTTGATCAATCCTTATTTCACACTATAGTTCCCATTTCCAATTCATTTGTTACTTTTCCTAAAAACTCTCGCATACAGGTTAAATTCTCTAGATCAGTTCACCTCTGTCCCTCATTGACATTACATGATGTTCTTTTTGTTCCACAGTTCCACTTTAATTTGTTGTCTGTTGCCTCATTAACAAGGAGTTCCTCTTTTCAAATCAATTTTCTTATGGATTCTTGTGTCATTCAGGAACTTCCAAGTTTGAGGATGATTGGCAAGGGTAACAAAGTGGCTGATCTCTATGTCATTGACATTGACAGTCCTTCTACTTTTTTTAATTCTGTACCTCATAATTCTACTTGTAATTTTTCTATTTCGAATGTAAATAATGTGCCCTCACAAATTTGGCACAATAGACTCGGACGTGTCTCTTTTAAGCGTTAGGAGTTATTAAAGGACATATTGTCTATCAATTGTAATACTCATAAGGACATTCATTGTTCTATATGTCCTCTAGTTAAACAAAGACGTCTTTCGTTTGTATCAAACAATAGCTCGTCTACAAATGCCTTTGATTTAGTAAATTGTGACACATGGGGCCCATATCATACACCAACGCATGCTGGTTATCGATATTTCTTAACTCTAGTAGATGATTGAACTAGATTTACATGGCTTTTTCTAATGAAGTAAAAGTATGATGTCAAATTCATCATTCCCAAGTTTTACTCCCTTATTGAGACACAATTTGGCAAAGTTATTAAAAAGTTTCGATCTGATCATGTCCCTAAACTTCAATTCACGGAGTCTTTTAATTCTAAGGGCGTCTTATATCAGTTTTCTTATGTTGAGCAATCTGAGCAAAACTTCATAGTAGAAAGGAAGCATCAACACCTTCTTAATGTCACTATAGCCCTTTTCTTCCAATCTCATGTACCAATAAAATTCTGGGGGGAATGTGTTCTTATAGCCACATACTTAATGAACAGAACTCCATCTCCCTTATTACACGGTGAATCTCCCTTTCAACTTCTTCATAATACCTCAGTTGACTATGATCATCTAAATGTGTTTGGTTGTTTATGCTATGCTTCTGCTTTACCTTCCACTAGAACAAAATTCCATCATCGTGTTGTAGCTTGTATTTTCATTGGCTATGTACCAGGCATCAAGGGGTACAAGCTTTACAACATTGAATCAAAATATTTCTTTATATCTTGTGATGTGGTATTTCATGAAACCTTATTTCCCTTCCAATCTATAACCACACTTGATGATATCATTGATCCTTTCCCAGATTTAGTCCTACTTATTCTAGCATCTGATCTGCCCACGTCTTCTACCTCATCTCTTAATACTTTACCTATCTCGCCTGACACTAATACAACCCATAATCATGTAGTTAGAAGGTCTTCAAGGACTATAAAGCCACCATCCTACTTGCAGGATTATCACTGCAATTTACTTCAAAACAAATCTCGGCCTTCTCTTCATATTTCACATCCATTGAACAACTATATTTCATATGCTTCCCTTTTTTCTTCTCATCGTGCATATCTACTCCAGATTTCATCCAATTTTGAACCTCAATATTATATCAGGCTGTTAAACATCCACATTGGAGAGAGGCAATGGCTAATGAGTTAGAGGCTATGGAGTCCAATCACACGTGGTCTGTCCAATCTTTCCCTAATGGCAAACATTCTATTGGGTGCAAGTGGATTTATAAAATTAAATATAAGTTAGATGGTATTATTGAGCGTTATAAAGCCCGATTGGTAGCAAAAGGCTACACACAGCAAGAAGGACTGGACTTTATTGAGACCTTTTCCCCAGTTGCAAAATTAGTTTCGGTTAAAATGCTACTTGCAATTGCAGATATTAAAGACTAGCATCTATTTGGGTTATGATGCTTGTCGGAAGGTCAATGGAAAGGGGGAGAAACTAGTTTGTCATTTGCATAAATCTATCTATGGCCTAAAGCAAGCCTCGAGACAATGGTTTTCTAGATTTTCTCAAGCCCTTGTCCTACATGTCTTCACACAGTCAAAATTTGATTATTCTCTCTTCACTAAGGGAGCAGGTTTCTCCTTTATGGCTTTAATAGTGTATGTGGACGACATCATTATTGTGGGATCTGATTTGGCTGTGATTGAAGAGTTAAAGAAGTTTCTTCATAGTCAGTTCAAACTAAAAGATCTTGGTGTTTTAAAATACTTTCTTGGTCTGGAAATTGCACGTTCAGGTGGTGGTTTATTTTATCCCAGCGTCATTACACTTTGCAGCTTCTTGAAGACTCGGCTAACTTGCTTGCAAACCAACTTCTTCACGCATGGATCCTAAAGCTTAGCTCACTTCATCTGATGGTGACATTCTTTCTGATGTATCTTCTTAAAGAAGAATGGTTGGTCGTTTATTATATCTCACTGTCTCTAGGCCTGACATAACTTTTGCTATCCATAAATTAAGCCAGTTTGTGTCAGCTCCTAGGCAGCCTCATATGGACACATCACTTCATCTTTTGAAGTATTTGAAAACCTCTCCTGGACAAGGCTTGCTTTTTCTCTTCCTCCTCTACCTTTCAACTTAGAGCCTTTGCAGATGCTGATTGGGGATCCTAATTGGACTCTTGAAGGTTTGTAACTAGTTTTTTCATTTTTCTTGGTGATTCAATGATCTCCTGGAAAGCAAAGAAACAAACTACAGTCTCTCACTCTTCTGCTGAAAAAGAATACAGAGCACTTACCTCAACTGTTAGTGAACTTGTTTGGCTCCATCAACTTTTGCTTGATTTTCACATATCCCCATCTGGTCCTACAGTTATATATTGTGACAACCAAGATGCACTGCACATTGCCAACAATCCTACATTTCATGAACGAATAAAACATATTGAAATCGATTGGCATTTTGTTCGCGATAAAGTTGCATCTAGTTTTCTCAAGCTTCTTCCGGTTCGCACTCATCATCAACTTGCTGATATGTTCACCAAACCATTACCTTCTACATATTTAAATCCATTGCTTTTCAAGATGGCTGTTCTTGACATTCACCAGCCATCTTGAGGGGGAGCAATAGATGTTAGATATTTTTACATCCAGCTAGTTGCAAGCTGTCAATTTTCCTGCCATTTGTTTTTCAGTTTATTCAGTTATTTATATCTATAGTTGATACAATGTAAAACAAATTTTTCATTCTTCAATCAGAGAATAATGAATTTCCCGCCTTTCCTCTCTTAATTCAATATTCCAGCCTTGGGTCTTCATCCATCTGACCAAAATCTGATTATGGCTGTGCATATGTGTTTCTATTTTTGTGCTGTGTCTTTTCTTTCTACATCAATGGTTTATTGTAGTCAAACTTTGGATTTGTGGTGTGTTGAAGCTGAAGGTGGTGGTGAATTTCTAGGGAGGTGGTGGTAATTGCGGATTCGAGGTGCAAGTGTTGGTGGGGATGAATTTGAGGTAGAAGTGATGGTGATGATTATGGATTTGAGGTGATGGTCTACTTGGGGTGGTGCTGACGATGGTGAAATTGTTCTTATAACAAATTGGTTCAGTGGTGTGAAGGTGATGGTGATAGGTTGGAGGTGGTGGCGACTGACGATTTGGATGGTGGAGTGTGGGTGTAAGGGAAGGGGACGGTGATTGTTGTTAATTTAATAATTTATGATAATTGGAAATGTGTAATTTGTTATTGAAATTCTTTTATAAGTTTGTTAAAAATGAAATTGGATACTTAAAATATTGTAGTAGGATATTTAACCTAATTTCTTGTCCAAATTAACTCTAAAAATGGCTCGTATTTCATGAAGTGCATGTTGAGTCATGGAAAACACAAATAAATTTAATGAGAAACTATTAAAAGAGAATATCCCTACAATATATAAAAGAGGAGAATTGCTTACTATTCATATGACATCATCCTTAGCTCGCGATGATGTCATACATATGTATTTATCTCCTATAATAATAATAATAATCCCCTTTTCTTTAAAAGAATGTATCCCCTTTTTACTGTTCATTTTTGTCCGCTCGTGTTCCCACTAGACCAATTTGAAGTTTTCTTCTATTTTGATGCTTAACCGGTTTGCATTGGAAGAAAAGCAACAGGAGACGCGTATTTGCTTTCAGTTTTTTCCAATTGTGGGCCCGTATTAATGAGTGTTGTCTGTAATTGTGAAACTTTACTGTTCATTAAATGACAGGTGGAAGGCTCAATTACTTTCTTTCTACTTTC
>CAIGRF010097400.1:25967-37853 GCA_903798235.1 Fraxinus ornus
GCACCCAATCGTTGTGCATATAATTCATATATTTCGCATAGGGTTTGTTCGAAATTTTTATAACTTATAGGTTTGTTAAAAATTAAAGCTTTTGAAGTTTGATCAATTACATATTTACTCCTCGATAAATTGTATCAGGGGTCCATGATGCATGTCAAAAGAAATAACATATGCAAGTATTCCCAATATTTTTTAAATTTTCATTCCATAAAAATATAATTTCACTAAAATCGAGGTCATTTTGTATTTATCGAAAGCCCTTGCAACGATATAAAGATGTTCAAGCACCTACAATTAGTGAAATTGTACACTCCAAATAAAATATTTGTAGTCATAAAAACGGTCAATTTTTTTTTTTTATATTTTAAAAGCTTACAATCAGATTAATTCAAAATAGTGTTATCATCGTTTCTAATATTTCATACTGCTATAAAATGTGGTTATTAAATGTTCATATTTGTCACGTGATTTTAGTATACTTATTCAAGTACAACATAGTAAAAATTTCAGAATTTTCTAAGATCATTTAGGCACTCCAACAGACATCCAAACATGCGAAAAAAAACTGTTCTCGGGTACACTAAACATAGCAAACGGAAAAAAGGCATAACTTATCCTACTTACCTTCAATTGACTGATTCCAAAGCTATTGGACAGAGGACTCAACTTTCAAACCTCATTGGTTTTGTCCAAAAATTCAAAGAATTAAGTCCGGGATGACACGAAAAATTTAGACAGTAAGTAGAAAAATTTTGTTTACAAGTCTAACGTTTAGTTTTGACTTTCTTAGCAACTTTAATTATATGCATACTTAAACCAAATAACAATTCAAATGTTCATATCAAGAGAGAGAACTAGGAAATCTTAAAGGAAGATAAACTAACATCTTGTAGAAATTAAACGTAAGTTGCATAATTAGGGTGTGTTTGATGGATATTATTGAAGAAAGAATGTATTTTAAATAGTGATATGATGAGAAATATGTGGTTAAAAAGTAAGAAAAATTTATTGATGTGATGAGAAATATTATTTTATTAAAGAATGCTTAGTTGAAAATGAGTTTTGAAATAATACATTTTTAGAAAATATGTGTCAAATAGAGGCTTAGTAAGAACTAGAAACTCTTTAAATGTGACTAATTATACAAATGAAGCACCGTTCTTCCTTCGGATCCTTCGCAATCCACGTAAACCCCACTTCCTTGACTATCATTTAATTTGAAAAATTTGTCAACATAAAATGTGTGAGGTTTAAGCTTAGTAGGGCTAATATCACATGGTGCACCTTTTTTTTTTTCATATATATATATACAAAGTGATATGAAAGAATTTAACATTTCACTTAAATGAATATTAGCAAATTCATAATCCCTTTAAACTTAACTTAACATGAAAATATTTTTGAGAGAAAATAAAAGCAAATTCGGATTTGAGGAGAGGTGTAGTGAAAAGGTGACTTTCATCTTATTGTAACATCTCTTTTTAGTGATAAACTAAATGGGAGAGTTATATTGTTAAATTGAGTCTTTAGCTATAAATTTAAAGAGTTTTAATCATATAAAAAGATAATTCTAATAAAAGTTTTATAAAACATTTACATAATGAAAAATAGAGGAAAATGGACTATTCATATGATTTGTAACATATATCTATGAATGTCACTAATAAAACAAATATTCCATTTAATTAACTTGATATAGTAGTTCTTAATGTGTAAAATGAGGAATTTTTAACTCAAAATAAATAGAAACATTTGCTTTGTGATTCAAACTTGAGTTGCCTATGAGAAATACAATGCCTTAGTTACTCATTAAATTTTTCTAATCAAATTTACTTAAACTTAATGTCTTATATTTTTGAATTTTTAAATAACTTATGACTCGAGCTTTCATAACATTGAATGGGCTGAGCCTCCATTGCTCTTTTGTAAATGGGCTACATCAACCAACTTAAAAATATAAATTTCGAGACCTTACGATAAATAAGTCGAGTTTCATCTATTTAAGTTTTTTGTCACTTTTTTTGAATTTCTATCACTTTTTTTAGTCATTGTCACTCTTTCTCGAAATTTCTATCATTTTTTTGAGTGACAAACATCACTTTTTAATAAAAGTGACATTGAAACTGTGTAAAATTAAATAAAAAATGATGTCACTTCTTTAACATTGTGTCACATTTTATCAATTTTATACAGTATTGCTTACTTTTAAAATACTTTTCATATGATTTTTTGAAAGAACCCTAATTTTAGGTGTATTTTTGTAAGTTGCCCATTTGCCATCCTCACGGATCCCACCCCTGTGTGCACTATTTACCCGCGAGGTGATAGAACATGGGCGAGAAGAATAGATCAAGTTCAAGTGTAGTACATGGCCCCAATAATTCTTGGGGCAACTTACAAAAATACCTTTAAAATTAGGAGTCTTTTGAAAAATCATGTAAAAAGTACTTTGTAAAACTAATTGGCACTTTTTTTTTTATTTATTAAAAAGTGATATTTGTCACTAAAATTAAGTGACAGAAAATAAAAAAAGAAGTGTAAAATTAAGTGACGCAATGTCACTTTTTTTAAGTTAAGCATCACTTTTATTAAAAAGTGATGTTTGTTAATAAAAAAAATTGAGAAGATTTTGAAGAAAGTGAGAGGGGAAAAAGTGATAAACGCTAAAAAAAAGTGACAGGAATTCAGAAAAAATTGACACACTAAAAAAAGTGAGAAACATCCATCAAAACCTTAGAATAAATTTTGATGATGGTCGATTTTCTTCTACATCTCTTTGTGATTATACTTTACTTGTATTAACTAAAAATAAAATATAATTTATTTTAGAAACACCTCAATGGTTGAATTAATAAAAGATTTAAAAGTTCACTTCACCGAAATTAACCAATAGATGAATCCTGACCTTTATTAAAAATAAGACTCCGTTTCGTCTTAATGCTAACCAGATTTTTATCAATCAATGGAAATTACATAAATGGAATAATAGAAAATATGGTGCTGTCAATGGAGATTTTTTTATTTTTTTTTAGAGATTTTTTGCAATTATAGTGTTTAACTTTCTTTACACTAATTAATCCTATGCAATCCAATTTCCTTCAACTTTGTTGAAATTCTAATGTTGATCCTATAGAAGCAGATTATGGTCATAATTATATTGTTGTACCTCAATCAATGGCAAACAAAAAAAATATGTTGTGCATCAATCATGTGGACATAATCAATTTTGATGACGGTTTTGCTATGAGTACAAAAAAAATTGACAGAAAATAATTGGCAGTTTTTCATTGGTTTTTAACCAACCAAACACAGAAAATGCACTATAATGATGCAGCCAACGTAGCACCTGCATCATTTCTGTCAATAATTACATGTACCTATGGAATTATTCTTTTAATGATTAAAGGACTTTAGGAAGATGAGATAATTTGTGTTCACATTCTGATGATAGATAGTGTGTTTGATGAATGTTCAACATATATTATTAGCATATGATCTTGTACTAATGGTCCTTTCTTCTATGATTACATGAGACTACATATTGGGACTTGACAAACAAAACCAACATTCTTTGGACCTGAAACAAAGTAACCATTATCATAGTTGTTAATCTATCACATGCACAAAAGAAATTACCACCACAAAAGTAATGGAGAAAGCCAATATGGGTGGACCTATGGATTTTGAACCCATAATAGCAAATCCAGCATTTCTTTGGTGGTTTTGAGTTTAATTGTTGAATCTCAAAAAAAGAAAAAAAATAATATTTGTCATGCATTAGTCACGTAGACATCATCAATTTGATGGTTAAAGAAAGATGAAATTAATCTTGTTCACATTCATCGAACACTATGGCAAAAAGAAAATTGTTCCTTACATATTATTTTTACTACCTCTAATTGTGTATTATCCTTTAGTAATGAGGGGAAGATTGATATTCATTAACATTTTCAATATCTTTTCTATATAAATATCAAAAGAAAGATTGATAAAAATGAAAAATAACTTCCTTACTAATCTAGTACTATGTTTCACTTGTTCTTCATCATATCTCAAGTACGAACATCATCAATTTTGATGACTAAAGGAAGATGACAAAAAATTCAAAATGGGTGGAAAGATGAGGAAAATGAGTAGAAATATTGAAATGATAAGTACACCACAATGTTATATATATATATATTTTCATTTTTAGTTTTTAATGGATTATGAGTATAATTATAAATTTTTTGTTGCTTATTTATTGAAAATTTACTTTAATTGTGGTGTGAATATAATGTAATTTACTAAAGACGTGTTCGTTTAGGCTTAAGATCCAATTAAAATTGAAAATATAATCATTATTGGATCTCACTTGTCTAATAAAAGTCAACGACGACTAATTTCTCGATTTTAATTCGATTTTAATCTCCACGGAACACGCCCTAAGTAAATTTTGTGGTGGTAATACTCTACTTTGAATTGAGGGATTTACATGCCACAATTACAAGAAGCCATCATTCATGCCTGTCAAATATCGTTTTCACCCTTGCCATTGCACTATTATGCTTTCAATGCAGATTCTATTCCCGTGCATCGTACTCGAGAGCCAAATCGGTGTTTTGACCAAGTTATGTGGTGTATAAATGCCATTATTACTCAGTCATCCAAATTTATTTTATTCCTTGAATCGCCACTTCTGATTGCAAAAAAATATCGCTTTTCTTAAATTAATCGAAAATCAAAAACAACGAAATTTAAATATACGAGCAAAACATGTAATAAAGTCAAACCATTATTTTAAAACATGGAGCATCCTTATGTTGGAGTAAAAAATCTTTATCATTCCGTCAAATCATATCCAATTACGCGACCAAGCATGCAATTAAGGTAGTCCATTTTTTTAAGGAAGTTGGTCATTATGTGATTTGTCAATTACGTCTTGCCCTCCCCACTTTCGCATGCGCTCTGATGTTTGCTCAACCTGCAATTCTTAGTTTCTCAGCACAATTGCAAATGGAAATATAATATTCCGATCAAAATGAAACTATGAAAATAAGAATTGCGAACTAAACCCATGAAAGAAATCTTCCTGAAATGGAAAATCATGCCAGGGGTGCGCACATACAAATTTAAACATCATCAACAAGTAAAAGAAACATTTACGCAACGACTAAGAGTTTTTTGGTTAAACTTAAAAATATTACTTTCAAGTAATTAAGTTCTAATATAATTTTAATTGATTGGAAATGAGTGAAGTCGTTGATCAAAAGTTAGAAAAAAGTAAGTTTGAGTGACTTTTTTTTACTTAAAAAGTTCGAAAAAAGTAGATTATTTTAAGCACGTTACAAAAAGTCACTTAAAATCCTAACACATACAAATAAATATGGAAAACATTCTCAGCAATGTAGAGAAACCATTAATACGAACCTCCTTGTTCCAGTTGGTTTTGTAAAGTACCAGCAATAGCAGCAGCGTCTGCAATCCTACTCCGGCTATCATGCCACCCCAGAGTCCCTATAAAGAAAATTAAACCATTAGAATAGCCGAAAAAGAACCAATATAAATGAAGTGGAAATTTGACGTAGGAGACTGATGAGAATTTTTTTAGACGAGGGAGAGTTCAGGCTGTTAGTCAAGGATTGGTGGCAGGCTGGATTCGGAGGCGAGTTATGCTTTTATAGAATCGGGCCACTATTTTCTTGTTCTAATTATATCCAGAATCATTTAAGATGCACATTCACATAATATGGAGGTTCAAGTAAAATTTACATACCTTCACTCCAAAATTACCGACATAGCCAAGAACATATCCGAGGGGAAGACCAAAAATGTAATAACAACCCAAGTTGATGTAAGCTACTAGAGCTTGCCACCCACCTCCAATGGCAACACCTGCATAATTAAGCCGGAAGAGCAAGGAAACATTATGAACAATCCATTTTGATATGCATAGACAAATACTTAAATCAAATAATCAGTACCTGATATCACGGGTTGGACACTATTGAGAAGCATTGTAATTCCAAGAAGGCCCGAAAGGTGAGCAACTGCACGTATCAAATTCTCGCTATTTGTATAAATAAGACCTAAATAATTTCTTGTCGCGAGGACGACAATCATGCAAATAATCCCAATCAGGAGTGACTGAGAGACCGTGACATAGACACAATATTTGGTTGCTCTTGGACGTCGTAAGCCAAGCTCATTTGAGACGCGAACACTGGAATACAAAATATTGGAACCGTGAAATTGATATGATAGTAATAAATAGAAAGAAAAAAAAAACATTAACCCATATGGCAACCATGATAAACAATATAACGAAATAAAAGTAATGAACTCGCCAGCACATTATTTTGAGGAGAATGTGATTTGAATTTTTGTTGGAAGATCACTTTAAATCGCAGTTCATGCTATCTAATCACTTCTCAAACTAGTGTTACATTCTAAAAGCAGAGCTATTCACAAACCGACATCATTTGTTCGTATGAATATGATAAACAAAAATAGTCCTCTAACCTGTCTGGATTCTTCAATCTATTAGGACCAAGAAATAAAAATGAATTTTCATGAAGCACACGGAATTCCATTTTCTCTAAGGTTCCATTCATTTGGACGTACAACATTTTCTGGGCACAATGTTTTTTTAAGGAAAATGTTCTTTAAGTGAAATATTTCTGTGTGGTGGCAATATAGATGGCACAGGGCGGTGGATGGAAATTACTAGAAAACGACTATATTCTATTCAAGTTATAATCTAACTTATTTTAAAACAAAGTAAAAAGTATCGATAAGCGTATGTCATTTGGCCTTTTACCTTATAGCGGCGTTAACTCCCATGAATGCCATGTTTTCCCACCCATTAATGCTTGTGCTGACGGATTACACCATAAGAAAATATTAGCATCTTAAAAGAAATTGAGAATACAAAAAATAAGGCTTAAGAGTACATAAGATTACAATTTGACCAAAGGTTAAATGGTAAATGATTAGAACAAATTCAAGTGACTTGTCAAATAACAATGATAGAACACTCTTTAGATTTATATGCCTAGAATTATCGATGATAAATTATTTTTGTACTCTATCAAAGTGATGAGTAAACTTAAATTGATGACTGTTCATTGAAGAGAGCTGTGAAATTTGAAATCCCAAATTTTTAAATCACTATGATATATAGGAGGATGTAAAAAATGACTTAAACTAACCAAATAGAAAGGGAACCAACTGCAGTTACAGCATCGCCAAGATGTCCAGCGAGTACAACGATGCTCATCATATACCAGACCTCGAGGCATAGCATGACGGCAGATTCAAGGGAGAGTCTCACAAAGGCCCATAAATCCTTAAATGCGAACCATGAGAATCCCTTCCAACCATCCTTGCACCAACCAACCACATAACCAAATTGTGCTAAGGCCATAATCCAACTCGCAAGGTCCAATGCTGCAGCCGCACCAGTTCCTCCCCAGCCAAATGCTTGAATAAAAAGCCAACATAGAAAAACTTGTGAAACCAATACCAAAAACGATATCCAGGCAAGCGCAGCAACTTTACTCTGGGCTTGAAGAAACTTCTGAGCCGGGAAGCTGATGGCAAGGGAAAACAATTGAGGGATAACCTGAAGCGTATATACCCCTGCAAGATTTGCTATGTCATCCTCCTGTCCAAGTAGCTTCAGAATTGGGGTCGCAAACAAGTATAGTGGCAACAGGATGACACAAGTGATGGTTAGGATTACAATCGAGCGTTGCATGTAAATACCAAGCATGTGAATTTGTCCAGCGCCAAATGCCTGACCGCATAGCGTCTCAAGGGCACTCCCCATACCGAACTAGACATAGCAAAAAAAGGTGCCATTTGTGCAGTCATATTAGATAGCTGTTTAAACCATACTTAGGAGTGTTCGAATTAGATTTAAGTAATTATAAGTTGTAGATCAGTTAGGATGAACTAGATAATCAAAAGAAGCAAGTGGTTATGTAAAAATCACACCTAAAATCACACTATAAATTGAGTTGCACAATTACACAAGATCCTTTCAGAATGTATCTGCCAACGCAGTCACGTAATTTATATCAAATTCATTACTTTCATGGTCCACAACTTTTCAACCACACCATTCAAAAACTTTTATCACAATCTACTAAAAATTTAATTTTAATCCCCCACCAAACATCCTCTCACTATGATTCATCAATCATCTACGTAGCCACACACAGTTATTTTATTCGTCAATTATAAATAACAGTATTCATAATTTGTTTTATTTAAAACAAAAATTGAGATATAATTGGCGGCGGCGGTGGAGGAGGAGGGGCTAACCAGGAGGCCATAAGAGAAGGTGCAGATAACGGAGAGAGTGATGGAAAAGGCAGAGAGTTCAATATCTCCAAGATGACCAACAAACATGTTGGTGACAGAGTAAGTTCCATACTGGCAAAGAACTTGAAACACTATCGGGCCGCCTATTCTCCATAGCTTCACTGTCTCTATGCAGAAAACACTCCACCATGCACTAAGCCCCTTTATCGGCAGGTAGTCCCCGTTCTCTCCGATGACCTCTAACTTGTTGTCGGAGCTCCTATCAAGCAGCGGCGTCGCTTCCATCTCGCGGTGGATGGAGGTAGTTGAGGAGATAAGAAGGGAGTATAAGCGGTCGAACTTGGAAGGTTTAATACAGTCGAGCCTAAGCAAAATTTAACGTTGTCAAATGACGAATTTTTTTTATTTTTTATTTTTATCTGCCTCTAGCATGGAAATTGCACATAATATTAATAAATTTCATATTCTTGTATTTAGCTAATTTCATTACTTTACGTCACATCAGCTATCACATGCCATCATTACCACTGTATGCATTGTTCCTGTTTTAGCCTATTTGATAAGAATTAAAATTAATTTAATTCAAAATCAATAATTAAGATTTTAATCCTACCTGGGACTTGGTCAACAAAACACGTGTAATTTATTTATTATTTTTTAATAGATAGTGCCAGGCTGGGTACCATTTTCATTGGCTGTCAAAAGTATATCAACTTTTTAAATAGTAAATTTTCATTAATTTTGCTAGAAATTATTTTTTTTAATAAATTTTGATTTAAAAAAATGAAGTTAAAAATTGATAAAAATTATGAATCTCATTGAATGTGTAGCTGAAAATTGATAAAAACTACCTTTTTCTCTTCCATTTTCCTTTCCTTTTTGTTCATGTTTGGTTCAAGTAGTAAAGAAGATTAAAATCTAAGTTAAAATTAACAATTAATTTTAACCACACATTTTATGAGTCCATAAGTTTTCAATCACACGTTTTTATCGAAATCTACTAAAAACATAATTTTTATCTAAAACAAACATGGCATAGCTGCAATGAATTATATTATTCCAGCCTTTTAGAATTTTTATTTATTTATTTTTTTCAATTCTGTGGTGTCAACTGGTTCCTTCGTTGCTCCGCCCATAATTAGAGCAAGTTGGATTAAATGGAAATCTGTTGGTATCATAATAGGAAAATTCTAAAAATGGTTAAACCAGCTTTATGTTCAGAGGTTGAGAGACATTCAATGTGCTGAATTGTAGCGATATGGGCCATATGGGGAGAGTAGAACGTGCAGGTTTGAATATAAAACTAGGGAAATGATCACTTTGAAGATAAGATCATGTTTTGCGACTTAAATGGGTTCACATCGATTGGAACAAGTCTCTGTTCGGATGGGTTAAAAAACAGATTTTCAGTATATTTTTATAGAAATTGATAAAATGTACGATTAAATAATAATTAAAATTTGTGAATTCCATAAAATATAAAATTGGAAATAAATGAATTTTAAGAAATGGAGACAAATAATGACTACATAAGTTAAACTTTTATTTTCTGTCAACAATTTCTAGAAATTATGTGGATTATTTTCCAATTAATGATCCCCTAGGAAACTTTTTGCAAAATTCAGTGATGAATGTGACGATTTTTAAAGTTCAATGACCCCGTGAAAACATTTTGCAAAGTGCAGTGATAATTTGAGTGATTTTTAAAGTTCAGTGACCTTGTGAAAACTTTTTGCAAAGTTCAATGACCACTTGGGTTATTAACCTTGTAGTGTCGTATCATCAATTTGTAAGTAATTATATACAAATTGCATTATTCATTTTTTTTATCTCCCGAATCGATATTTTTACCAATGGTTTTCTCCTTCAAAAAAATGGCCAAACCAAAACCAAATAAATAAAAGATATGATGCACTTATCACCCGTCATTGTCATTACAAGTATGTATATATTTCTAGTTTTTGTTTGCAATCCAGATAGGTTTGGAAAGGGACAATTGATCAGATTAAAAGATATCATGACGATGTTACACGCTATATATATTTTATTTATTTTTTATATCAATACATATGGTATTGTATTACGTAAGTATTGACAAATAAACTATCGGACTAAACTAATATTAAGATTTGTGATTTCATTTTAAAATGTATTGATATTATTAAGATGATTAGCCAGAACTCTTATACGTTGTGTATTATTTTATTTTATTTCGATACGATATTTACCCTTAACACCCTAATGTCATTGTATTTTACGACTCTAGATTGAGCTATCTTGATTCTTACATATGGCCGGAAATTATACACATGTATCTTTAGGATACAAGAAGTACTTTCGTGATATGTATGGTAAGCTAAAAGATTTATGTTTGAGAGTTGTTTATAATCAATTTAAAATATAAATGAAAAAAAATAAGTAGTAGATAAGTGGCTATCACTTGTAAATTTTATGAAATATGCTGATAAAAAGTGATTTGACTAATTATAAACGGATTATAAACAGGAAGCAAACAAGGGATTTTACATAAGAAATTAGAAACTAAAAGCTCTTATAGTTTTAAGTCTTGTCGAATATTGTAAGCTTCCGTAAGGCAATCAATTTATAAATATTTTGTAAATTTAGTTAAAGTCAAATATTAATTTAAAAAATATTCATAATTTAGCCGTTGTGTGATGGCCATCATTTTGAAAAAACAAAATGAAATTTTGAATAGTGATTTTTTGGAGAATACATGGTTAAAAATTAGGGAAAGTTTTAGGTTTACGTATAAAAAAATTTAGTTATTATGTAAATGTGTGGTAGAAAATAAATATGAGAATTAAAGAAATTTATTTTAAATGAAGACAAACAGGGGTTTATTATTTACACATTTCATAAAACCTACTATTTTTTCTCTTAGTATTTTTCTTTATAAATCATTTATAAATTTGTCACAGTTAAACTTGAGGCTTGAGCTATTCCATTTGATACCAGAGAAGAAGAAAAGAAAGAATAAGTGAAGGATTTATCCTAGCTTAGGTATATATGTTTTCACTATCTTCATATTTACAATATTCATGGAAAGAAATTTGAAATTTAATTGAAGTCTAGACATAAACATCAAATAATCTGATTTTTCAGCTATGGTTGCATTAATAATTAATACGAAGGCACTGCTATTGGAGGAGGTTTAACCGGCTTCTTCACCTCAACAGCGATTTTCGCAGGTAGCGGCGGCTTCCGCGGACATGGCATTGCTATGAACTTCGGAACATAATCCCCATAATTTCTAGAAATTGGATTATATTTTTTATTTTTTATTTTTGTGTCGCGATAATCAATAGAGAGTATTTTTATTTTATTTTAAGTCTCTTTGTTTTATATTTTTTTTGATAATCCATAGAATACAAGTGGATTGTTCGTCGAAGAATTCCCATTCACAACAAATTGAGAAAATTTATAAATATATTTATAACACAAAAAAATGTAAAACTAAGGAACATGGGGTGGTGTTAGGTTCAAGAATCAAGCTTGACTTGAGTGGTGGTGTGAATGATAAGGTTAGGTGAATTGCATAAAAAGCAATAACTAAAAATT
>CAIGRF010097404.1:0-14577 GCA_903798235.1 Fraxinus ornus
TAAACCAGAAGAGGAGAAAACTGGAGTGAAAAATAGCCATATTTTGCAGCCAAAGGAGATGGTAGTACGTAGCTAGTCTTTGATACTTTGTATATCTGTTGAAAACACTTTTGGGTTGACAAAAAATTGCGCAATTTCGGCTTGACTCGCGGTAAATGCCTATTCATGCAAATATTTTATTGGTGGCATTTAGATGGTGTTTGGTAGATATTAGAATCGGATTAAAATTGAAAAATTAGTCGTTATTATTGACTTTTATTAAACGAGTGAGACCCAATAACGATTATATTTTCAATTTTAATTGAATTTTGAGCTATACTGAACACATTCTTAATCACTAAACCGCCAATTAGCAAGTCATTTCAAGAACGACTCTTTGAATACGATAGGTTATCTATTCTAAATTTGGACCAAACTACACGCACCTAATAATTTACCGAATCGACAAGTAGCGGGACCGCCATTTGTCGATTCAGTAAAAGATTAGGTAAATTATTAGGTACACATAGAATTTTCCTTTTAAGTTTTTAATGAGTTAATGCTTCAAAATAATTTTCTAATGGAATTTTATTTTAACATTTTAAAATAGAGAGATTATTCAAATCTCATTTGAATTGATTAACCGTTAAACATATAAAAATATTTTAAATAAGAGCTTTTCTAGCCAATTTGAGGGGTGAGTTTTGAAATGTAGTTAAATTTGGAAAACTTTATAAAAGCAAACATTTTTATGTTAAAATATGAAAATACCTTGTAAAATGATCAGACTCTTTGTATGGCTAAGATTATATGGGACAAATGGTTTATATACTATCGACTAATTACAAAAGAAAAAAACTAGATGGAATCTATTAACTTAAAAATCGAAATTGAAGTATCGAAAATGCTTATAGAAAATCAAACTTCGAAATATAGAATTTTATTGAAAATGTATAATTGTAGTCTAAATATCGAATTTTGTTGAAAATCTCAAATTGGTGACAAAATCTCGGATTTTTCAGATGGCCTGAGTTGTATAGATATTTTGAACTGGGCACTTTTGTTTTAGATGAACATTTAAAATTTGGAATTTGGAGAATTTTGAAATGTTATGAAATTTCGAGTCTCGTAGGAACTTTAAACCATAAAATCTCAAATTTTGGAGCGGATTGAGCGAATTTCTATTAATATAGTTTATATATTGCTTTTATAGGTTAGAAATTTGAAGATAATATATTCAATAGAAAAAAAGGAAGTTTGGGCATAAAATGATAACACACACACACACACTGAGNTATATAACTTATTAACGGGTATGTTTAAAAAACTTAATTTAAATTTAACATTTTTTAATCAACAAATTAGGAGGGTGTTTGGTAGAGATTAAAATCGGATTAAAATTGAAAAATTAGTCATTATTGTTGATTTTTATTAGACGAGTGAGATCCAATAACGGCTATATTTTCAATTTTAATTGAATTTTGAACTATACCGAACGCGCCCTTGATATTTGTTCAACAAATTAGTGGTTTGCCAGTTTGCCTAATGTATTCGAGATTTGATTTGCTAACTCACCAAATGTCTATAAGATTTGATATTTTCCCAACGAAAACTCGTAATTTCACCAATCAACTTAGGGATTATGTACAACACCAAGTTTAAAAATTCCTTTGTCCCTTCAAAAAACTCTATATATCATATTCAAAGTTCAACCACAATATTGAACCACCAATAATCTTGGCATATAATGCAATATATTTTTTACATTAATTCTCCTAAAAATTCAAAAATGCATTAAAACGTGGACATTCAAAATCACCAATAATAATATAAGAAATATAATGGAAAACCAATATATATTCCTCCACATTTACACAAAACAAAATCTTCATTCTCTCATCAACTTCTCGGCCTCCTAGAAAATATCTCTTTGTTATCCCTAAAACGAGATACCCATTTTGAAAGTCAATTTGAAAATTCAAAAGAAGAAAATGAAAAAGAAAATAAAAATGGTCGATCAATTTGGGTCGATTTGAATATTTTCTCACGAAAAACGAGATGGTAGAGACAGCACGATGACAATCTTCATGAGTGAGATGTCGAGGAATGGAGTGTCAGTTTGGGATCGAGTTGAGCAAGAGAAACAAATGGATTTTAGAATCGAGGGTAGAAAGGGTTTTGGGATCTAACTAGGAACTGGGGATTTTTATGGGTAATTTCGTTCATTTTTAGAAAAATGGCCTTGGATAGTAACCTTTCAATTTTTGGCCATTTTTCAAAATGCATTTAAAAAATTAAAAATTATACATTTCCCTCAATTTCCTCGTTTAAGAATGAATTTTACCATGTAGTTGTACTAACTGGTCTTAGAGCAAACCATCTTCGAAGTTAACTCTCGTTTAGTAGATAGTGCATTATTTAAATGTTATCTTCAACACGCTCCCTCATGTATAGGCAGAATTATTTTTTCTCATCTAAAGTCTTACACATGTACAATTTTTAACAGAGGGTGGCAGAGAGACTTCAACTTATGATCTGTCTGCTTTTGATATCATGTTGAATAATTGAATCTAAAATTTTAAGTTTTTAGTTAAGATAAAATGTATATCATTTAAATATTATTTTTCAACCTATAGAATGACCTGGAGGTTACTTCTAGTAAAAAAAAAATTGATTTTGTGAAGTTATTTAATTGAGAACACAGACTTTCTTATTCCTAGTGTCAGCTACGATATGTGTAGTGAATGTAAAACTAAATTAAAATATAGACGTGTGAATTTATAACTCTTCGACAACGTCTCCTATTAGTCAATTTTAAGTAGATGGGAAACAATTTTATACACAAGTATAACGCAGGGTAGGGATGGCAACGGGGCGGGTCGGGGTAACCTCCCTCGCCCCGTTACCGCCCTTGCCCTGTTTTCTACCCCGTTTAATTTTTTTTTAAAGTTTTTGATAATTCATTTTATTGCCCTCATTCATTAGACTAAGACTATTATATATTTTTAATCTTCACTTATTTTTAAAAGTTAAATTATTCACATATATTTGATAAAATAAGGCTTTTTTTATTTGTTATATTTTTTAGATAAATTTAGTTGTCATTTTCTATTAAAACTAATAAAGTTTCGTGAAATTTTTCATTTCAAGTATTGAATTCTAAAAATAAATAAATAAATAATATTAAACGAGGTGGAGCGAGGCACCCGTTACCCGTCCCCTCCCTAGTCCCACCCGAATACCCGATTAAGCGGGTAATCCCACCTCGTGGGTATCGAGTTTGTCGGATTTTTTTTGTCATTCCTAATTATTCAGTGGAGTTGGATTGGATGTCAATTTCGATTAGTAGATTATTGAGTTTTCTGTCAGGGAAAAATGCACGGGTCACGCATTATCTATCATGAAATCAAAAATCAGGCCCCAAGNGGGGCTAAATACCCGAAAATTTGGGCTCGATTCATTTTCTTTATAATAGAATTGAACCGATCCATACCCAGTCCTAAGCATATGAATAATTGATTTGGATTTGGGTATAAAAAGCTGTGCTATTTGATCGCAAATAAATTTTAATTTATTTAATTAATTAGGCAACCAGGGTGGTGTAGGGATGGCAACGGGATGGGATAACCTCCCCCGCCAAGCAATTTCCCACCCCGTCCCCGCCATGTTACCCGTTTAAGGCAGGGTGGGGTGGGGCGGCCCTTGTCCCGTTTACCACCCCATTTAATTTTATTTTTTTAGTTTTTGATAATATATTTTTATTGCCCTCATTCATTAGATTTAGAAAAATAATTTTAATTGTCATTTTCTATTATAACTAATGAAATTTCGTGAAACTTTGCATTTAATGTATTAAATTTTAAAAAAAAAATATTAAACTGGGCGGGGCGGGGCGCCCCCGTCCCCGCCCCGAATACCCGATTAAGCATGTAATCGGGATGGGATTTCGCGGATATCGAATTTGTCGAATTTTTTTGTCATCCCTACGCGATGGGTCAAATTACTTGGTAAATATACTATGTTTAAAGTGAATAGATTCCATTGTTGATGGCATAATTGGGATGTGTATGCCTTTGCTTTTTCCTCTTTTTATGTTGGCCAATATGTGGGGTTGTTAGAACAAAGAGTAGTCCTAATTAATTATCACCGTGATTTTAGGGTTTGTAGGCCAGGAACGATAATTAGGATACTTCTTCCATGTGGGTCCTTTTTTCTTCTTTTCAAGTTTATAAGATCAATCATGCTACATACATGTTTATCTTTCTTCATATTATTTTTTATATTGTGTCACGTGGCGACACTTGATTAAACATTTAAAAAAAAAAAACAAAAAAAAACACACTTTTCCTCTCGACACTTTCTGAATTCTCATATTGTATAACAATATGTAACCCATGAAATGTAAACTTAGCATTATTTTTATAAGATAGAAAAATAAGCAAAAGTCAAATAATTATAGAAGATAGAAGTCAATGCAATGAAATTTGGTAGAGAAATGACATTGTTGGTCACCAACTTAATCCTAGTAACAAGTTAGTTTTCAACTTTTATCGTAAGTACATAGTCAACTTCAATGATAGAACGCATAAAAAAATTATTTAAATCTTCGTATAACTCTCAAGAAACATTTCAACTTTTTACAAATCGACCCAAATTGAAAAAATAAAAACTAATTTTATAAAAGTTCAAATGTAAAACTACATGAATTCGTAACATAAACTTGGATTGTTCACAACTTCACATAAATAGTTATTCAAGAAATTAGGTGAGAATAAATAGTGCAATTTTCCAAATTTGAAACATAAACCTTCTAATTATGCAGACATCTCTATTAATTTTTGTCGAATATTTTCTAAAATATACAATCCGACCCAAAATATTTAAATTGGCACATGCCAATTGAAAATGTGTAGCAT
This sequence comes from Fraxinus ornus, assembly GCA_903798235.1. NCBI lineage: Eukaryota > Viridiplantae > Streptophyta > Magnoliopsida > Lamiales > Oleaceae > Fraxinus > Fraxinus ornus. The sequence continues at coordinate 4,896 of CAIGRF010097404.1, forward strand.
GTAGCATTATGCGTTATTATATAGTAGTATGACAAACAAAAGAATTTATGTACGTATTTTCTTTCTTAATAGTGTCATCATCGACAAGTCGCTTATGATTAACATCAGCAGATTGTTAAACTTCACATTCCTTGCCTTCATAACAATCCTCGAAACAAGGTCGGTATTTAACTCATAGACGTCGATATGTTTTGCATTGCCTTGTATAACTGAGTAGCCAAGTGAATCCTAGCAGTAGCAGCACTGATTCTTTTCGGCACTGAGTAGTCTTCTTGCTTCTGGTTAATGAGGAACCCAACAAACTTCATCAGATGATACATAATCGTGATTGCATGTACATGTTTATAATATATCAAAAAGGATGACTTACTCGAAATTAAAATGAATTTTCCTACAATCCATGCATTAAAAGCCTTGACATATATAAACTTTGAGAGGTTGTTTAATTCGTCATGTATTGAGTTTGCTCCCCAATGGTCACCAGTTCGAATCCCCTTAGGGCCACTGAGGTGAGTATCCGACCGTAAATTTCAGGGCCCCATGGGATTAGTCGAAGTGCGCGTAAGCTGACCCGGACATCCACGGTTATCAAAAAATAAAAATAAAAAAAGCCTTGACATATATAACCAATGTTAAGCTTAGTTATATTACTGTTGCAGATGCATTTTCACTTGATGATATTCCAAAGTGGACTAATCGTTATATTGCTGAGGGATATGATTAACCATCTTAACAATGAAATATCTCACATTATGTCAATCATCAAGTAAAAAAATACGGATAAAATCTAAACCACGTATTTATGTAAGAACCAATGTAGCATTACTCATTACAACATTTATCCGGAACAGATATCGAATCATAGAACAACACATGACATAGATATTGATGAGAATTATAAACCCTAATTTTATTTTATCGAGACCAATCAATTCATAGACATAGATATTGATGATAATTATTGAGCCCAAGGACGGCTCCCTATAAATGAGAGAAATTATGGCAAAATCGAATTTTACAAGAACTTTAATTCTTTAATCTAATTTTACAAAAATACAAATTCCTAAACAGACATTAATGCAATTCTCCGACATGTCAAACATATGATTATGGTCGACAATAATTAAACTCCACAACTTAACACGTGATACAAATTCGATCCCAGACAAATTTCGCGAAATGACAGTAATTCAAATCGACAATAATTAAAGTCCGCAACTTAACACGTGATGCATAAAAAAACATTGTTTTTATGTGACGTATCAAGGTACATAATGTCTCACTATATGTCTAAAAATAAGGTAAACATATAGATGAAAAATCAAAATCACGGTAGGTGTCAATTTCCCAACAGGACAGGGAGATGATAGTATCCCCAGCTAAATGATAACCCCTAAATCACATAAGAACTACTCATGTACTTGCATGCTTATGTTGCAGAGCTTGTTTTGAACTCACTTCTACTGTTGAGGTTAAATTAAAGATCACTTCAAGGTCATTTTTACCATCGGAGCCGTAGTGAAACAATCGAGTAATCACATTCATGAGCTTAGAACTTGAGATTCAAAGGAGATTAGGTGGGGTGAACCGTGAACGCTGCAAATGAACAATGGACGAAAATCAAGATTAAGATTTTATTTGTTTGTTCGTAATGTCGAGGGTTGAATTATGGGCAAGATTTTAGGGATTTTTGATTGAAGGTAAAGTGCTGCTAGGATAAACAAGGTAACCAAATCTACAATAAAATGTAAGCATTTATTTTAAACACCTTGGTGTACATTCTATGATGTACAAAAAAATTTAGCCATTGATAAATAAGTGTTATTCAAATCAATGGCCGGATTGTCAAATCATAAATTGTCAACCAAAACGTTAAAATAAATGTACATGTAAAAAATTGTAATAGCAATCTTTGCCATTCATTTTAAAGGGACAAAAGCAGTCTCAGCCTAAATATTCGACTCCTATTTGGTTTCATTTTTTCAAAACCCATTTTCTAAAAATTCATTTAGCCCTCGTTTGGCCATATTTATAATACATTTTTCTCCCTCTTGTTTTTAATCGCATATTCTCTATAAAATAATATTATACGTAAACAAAAAAAAAATTCCTTTTATTTTCAACTTTACATTATCCAAAAAACACTATTCAGTGATGCATAAAAAAACATTGTTTATATGTGACGTATCAAGGTACATAATGTCTCACTATATGTCTAAAAATAAGGTAAACATATAGATGAAAAATCAAAATCACGGTAGGTGTCAATTTTCCAACAGGACAGAGAGACGATAGTATCCCCAGCTAAATGATAACCCCTAAATCACATAAGAACTACTCATGTACTTGCATGCTTATGTTGCAGAGCTTGTTTTGAACTCACTTCTACTGTTGAGGCTAAATTAAAGATCACTTCAAGGTCATTTTTACCATTGGAGCCGTAGTGAAACAATCGAGTAATCACATTCATGAGCTTAGAACTTGAGATTCAAAGGAGATTAGGTGGGGTGAACCGTGAACGCTGCAAATGAAAAATGGACGAAAATCAAGATTAAGATTTTATTGGTTTGTTCGTAATGTTGAGGGTTGAATTATGGGCAAGATTTTAGGGATTTTTTATTAAAGGTAAAGTGCTGCTAGGATAAACAAGGCAACCAAATCTACAATAAAATTGTAAGCATTTATTTTGAACACCTTTGCGTACATTCTATGATGTACAAAAAATTTAGCCATTGATAAATAAGTGTTATTATTCAAATCAATGGCTAGAATGTCAAATCATAGAATGTCAACCAAAGCGTTAAAAAATGTTCATGTAACAGGGTTGAAAAATTGTAATAGCAATCTTCGCCATTCATTTTAAAGGGACAAAAGCAGTTCTCAGCCTGAATATTCGACTTCAATTTGGTTTCATTTTTTCAAAACCCATTTTCTAAAAATTCATTTAGCCCCCATTTGGCCTTATTTATAATACATTTTTCTCGATCCCTCTTTTTTTTAATCACATATTCTCTATAAAATAATATTATACGTAAACAAAAAAAATTTCCTTTCATTTTCAACTATACATTATCCAAAAAACACTATTCTAAAAATTATAATATCAAATAATGGGGTCAAACGCATGGGCGGACACAAGGGGTGACCTAGGAGATCACGGTTCCCCCAACTTCTAGGCAAATTTTTATTTATTTTTTCTTTTTTTTTGTCTCAGTTTTAGAAGTTATTACGCGATGCCGCATGAAGTTGAAAAATTATATTTTTAATACTATTTCGAAGTGTTCACGGTTTAGTCTTTTACGTGATTAATGGCGCGCAAAATGACCAATCTTAGCAAATGTTATCACTTGTCAAAGTAGACCGTTTCAAACTAGTATTTCGAGAATTTAAATAATATGCTAATTTTAAAATTTCTCCGACGATTATACGCTAGCCGAATCCACAAATCGCATATATTGTCTCGAAACTTATTTCGAAAGCTACATCATAGTAGGGATGACAATGGTTCGGTTCGGGGTCGATTCAATCAAAATCATAACCGAACCACTAAATTTTTTGTCATACGATAACCGCACCATAACCACAAAAGTCGGTTCAGTTCCTATCTCGATTCGGTTCGATTAATAACCACGAAAATAAATTATTTTTTATAATTCCAAACTCCAATCGTCAAATTGAAAAAAAAATATTATGAAGAAAAGTCAATAAAAACAAAAACACAATACTAAGCTAATTTAGCAAACAATATCCCAAATTAAAATGCAAACAATATCCCAACTTTCAAATGCAAAATTCAAATTTAACAAACAATATTATCAACATAGGTCAAGACTCTTACTAGCATAAGTCAATCTTCATTACTCCCTACAACTCTTACTAGCATAAGTCAAGAGTCAACATTCAAAGTTGCTTCCCATATAATAAATAAGAAATGTAATTAGAGTAAAAATACAACTATACTGCCTAATAAAAAATGGTCTTAACTAAAGATTTAAACCAAAAAATGTACTTCTTCGTCAATGTCCTCCTCACTAAACCTTGCACAAGCTCTGGAGTATGATGAAGGAGCAGGATTTTCTACATACAATAGAGAAAAAAATTAACAATAAAAGAAAGTGCATGAATAACAAATATAAAACAATAAATATTACCGTGAATATTAGTCCAAAACCAATCCCGAGCCCACATTAAAGCTTCTAAAGTCTTTATGAAGCGCTTTCACTGTCTTTTTAAGATTAAATAAGCATCCAGTTGCAGATTAAAACAAACAGAATTCTGATAAACTAATCATTGATTTGATGAACAGAAAATACAATTTATGAACATAAAGTAATATTGATTTGATTTAAGAATTGAATTATTTGAATTCAAGAGAAAACTAACATGTGAAACTTTCGGATCTGGAATTGCTAGAGACAATTTAATCGCATAAATAATAGTGTCAATTAAATTGTTTGATTATGCACAATTTCATTTTTACAATAGTCTGTTTTTCAGGAGCAGAGACAGTTGCAATGAGTTCCTGCAATAAGAATTCGATGCACAAAATTATTTATCAAATTGTCCAATTAATTTTTTTTTAACGAGTAATCCGTTCGAGACGGGGCATCATCGCTAAATACCATACTCACCTCTAAATGAAGCGGTTCATTAAAATCAAAATCATAACCGCCATATTGCACAATCGGTTCGATTTTTTTCGCCTCATTCGATTCGGTTAACCACAGTTTTCTATTTTAACAGTTCGAATTGCCATCCCTACATCATAGACATATTGAATTATCTAAACAAATATCGAAAATAGTTAAAGATGCGTCAAACTTGTGTCTTAAAAATAGACATCTAATTCGTCTTTTCTTCCAAAGTTTTCAATTATTTCATTAATGTTGATTATTTTTGACCGACAAATTTCTCAATATAATTTACGTGAAAAAATTCCGAAATTTTACATCCGGAAAAATCGTACCCCATGTACATTTTTGGATGTAAATTTACATGTGGTGTGATTTTTTCTAGGTAATGTAAAACTTCCCGCAACTTTTTTTTTAAAAAATTTGATTGTGTCCCCTAACTCAAAAATTCTACGTCCGCCCGTTGTCAAACGGGGCTTATAATAATATATTTTATGAAATCCACAACATTCATCAATTTTTTTAATCACATATTTCATTAATTTTTATTAAAATTTACTAAAAATTTAATTTTTAGCAAAATCAAATGGGGGCTTAATAAGTTTACTTTTAGGTGATTAACTCTTGTCGTGTGGCCAAAAACCTGATTGATCCAGTGAGTTAGGATTTGTTTTGAGTCTTTTTTTTTAGAAGAATAAATTTTGTAATAATGATTTTTTGAATAATATATGTGATTGAAAAGCAAAAAAAAAAAAAAAAAATTAAATTTACATGTACAATAATCTTATTAAGCCCATGTTTGATTGCTAATATTGTGAGAAAATGGAATTCTGAATAGTAATTTTTTTAGAATACTTTATAAAGTAGAGAATTTTTTTGAAGTTACGTGTAAAATACTCTATTATGTAAATGTAAGGTTAAAAATGAACATGAGAATTAAGTCCCCGATTGACAACCATTATTTTCAAACTTTTTTTTCTACATATTCATTTTCAAATACATATTCACACAATAAAATATTTTATAAGTAAATTCAAAAAAAAAATTTATTTTTTAACCACACATTCTCCTAAAAATCGCTATTCAAAACTCTTTTTTTTTTTTTGAAATAATTATTGTCAAGGGTTAAAGAATTTTATAATAATGGATGTGTTCGCGCAAAGCTTTTGTTTGGTACACATTAAAATTTTCATTTTCATTTTCATTCTTTTACTCATTTTCAACCACACATTTTTCAATAAAATAATATTTTTCATCACATCAATAACTTTTCATTCTTTTCCAAACCGTAAATCTATTATTTCAAAATATATTCTTTCAAAATAATGTGATTCAAACACACCCCAAATCTGTCATGTGATCAACGATTTATCAAAAAGGCCCGGTCCTTGTCACTAAACCAGCGGCCATTGTCCACACCTATGCTAAGTCTTCAAAACAACCACAATTGAAACTGAACCGGACGGTTCCCTCTTAAACCCTTGATTTGAGATTTTTCCAATCCCCCAAATCCTAGAAAGTGTATAAGCGATTTGGAAGAAAAAATTTCACGAATCATGATTGAAAACAGATTAATTTCACTTCTGAGGAAACCAAATCCTTCACCAAAAGCTTGTCTCCGAGGGAATGTAAAACATTTTCTACTGTAAATGGATTATCCAATGAATCTTCATTGTTAATCCAATCAAGAGGTTACTCTTCATTTCCCATCCTCGTTCCTGCTTCGAGAAGTGCCATTACATGAAATATTATTATTAATGGTTTCAGAAGCTTTCATCATCTCAATATCAAAGTATTTGGGTTTTTTTACTCTTCCTTTTATTATTTCCATTCATACGGTTTTTTGGTGAAAGTGCGCAGATAATTATTATTGAAGGCAAGATTTAAGTGAATATGCGTTGCACCTCTCTAATAGATTAAGGTTTTAGATGGAGATGTTGAAAACACACGAGTTCAAGTTTTGCTGCTGTTGATTTATGAAAATTAAGAATGCTGTCAGCATATGAAGGAGTTTGTTTAAAGAAATGATTTGAATGAATGCACGGGGTCCTCTCTAACTGTTTAAGCTTTTAATGAAAGGGTTGACAATTATTATAATCATCTCAATTAAATAGGAAAACATTGAGGTTAGCCAAACATGTTCTTAGCATGTATAGTTGTTGCTATATTTCTTGATAATGTGTCTATGAATTATTTGGGTTCATCATGTGTGGTTCGTTAGTGTACTAAGTAAATTGAAATTGATTGTTCTGGTTATTCTTCAAACATTTTGTCTCTGATGTTACATTATGAATTCCTGTCAATTCCATAGTGTAAAAATTTAATAATTTCCTTCTGGACATTGTTAGATTATTTTCCTCCTCCTCTACCGAACTCTCTGGTCTCTCACTCACAAACTTCGTATCAATGCAGACCTGGGTTTCAAAGCACAAGCTTTTGACTTTTTTTGGCTGGTAAAAAGCTATCAAATCCTCTGTAGTAAGTGCTCACAAACTAACTAGCTGGAAATCTGCCTCTTTTTACTTTTGTTCTCTTAGCTCCTTTCACCCCTCCATTTATTTATGGATCCAAGAGAAGTGATGTATTAAAATAACTGACGATACATATGAAGAAGAAATTACGAGAGTGAGATCTATCCGAGTCAGAAGTGGGGAAGTTCCTAAAAATAGGCTTTACGAAGGTTATAATGTAAATCCCGATTTTTTTGCTTTAGACGTGGATGGACTTATCCAACATCCAACATATGATGGATAAATCTAAAGTTATTTTGCTGGAGCACCTCAGAATCTAGGATTCTTTGTTAACTAGACTAAGAAAGAAATGCATGATTTGTCCTTCAAGTCACAGTAAGAAATATTATCACCTGAATCAATATGGGGGATCCTGTTGTCCAAAATAATGATTGTTTTATGTATTGAAAGTCCACTATCAATAAGGAAGGAGACTCGAATCGAAGAGAATGCATTACATAAGATACTATTGGGTGGGATGAAATGGAGAATGGATACACAGATTCTATATTATTAGATGATACCTTATTACAAGAGGAGTTCTATCAAACTGCTATTGGACTACTATGCTTTATAATGCTGAGTTTTGGAACATTAAATGATAAAATGTCCCAAGAATTGAACTTAGTACGAGGATGCTAATAATGATGAAAAACAAACTTTAATGCATAAGATAAAAAAATGAGAATAAAAATAAATGGTTGGACATAATCAAAAGTATTGAGTTAAACTCTTATTTGGTGTCTCTGAGTTATCAACTTTTGGGGAAGGAAAGATGAGTGGGACCTCCCATGTACATACATGCATCGTAGATGTATCATCATTATGTTTTAACCAGCTAATTCTATTCTCCTGTTGATATAAAAAATATTTAGATCACAATGCATAATATCATAGTCATACATTTATACAAAACATGTACCTCAAGCACATGCATCAGCCACCAATTAAAGATGATCAAAGGAGAGCGGCTTAGATGGAGGGCGCATGTCTTACATAAACCTAAAAGACTAGAGTAGTAAGTAGAGTGACAAAAATCTCACAAGAACAAGTTAGAATAGGGAGTAGGTGACCAAGGTTAACATGATGCGAACTGATTTTTGAAGATTCAATTTGATTTAGCCCTTGTTTGATTTTGATTTTTTCAAAATCACTTTTTTCTCTCTCTCATTTTCAACCACATTTTTCACTAAAATAATTTTGTACTTGGACCCATGATTTTTCCCTACTTTTTAATTATACATTCTCAAATAAATCACTTTTCACAAAATCGCTTCTCTGAAAATCAAAATCAAACAAGCACTTAATTAAGAACAGATAATCCAATATTGAATAGAGTGACAGAGAAGAATTTTTGTGGCTGATTTTGTTAAGCATTTATCTACCTCTTTAATCTCTAACATAATCCAACTCAGATTTGCCATTAATTAAGAGTTAACTTGTTGCAGTGAACGGCATTTTAATGTTTTACTGTCTTTAAATGCTCTAGCAGCTTGTTCCTTGCTTTAAATACCTTTTGACATTTTAAGATCATAATCATGGGGACAGAGTTAAATTTCTGTTTTCAGAACTTTTATAAGCGATCATTCAGGAATTTCTCCACTGCAGCATCTATTGCAGTGAAAAATATGGAGGGGTTGCTGGGCCCCAAGCTCAGAAAGCTGTTGGTATTTGGCTTTTTGTATCTGCTGCTTGGGTCTTTAGAATGGTGGTGCTCAGTGGTGACGCACGACAGACCAGATCGGGCCTCTCAATGACTGACTGGAAATTCACTGGAAAGCCTTCTCCTATCTCGGATGAAGAATGGTTAATAGAGTTTGAGAAATACAAGCAATCTCCTGAATACACTCGGTAAGTCCATATGCCACGTAGTTTGCATTTGCATTTAATTATTTATTTAATCTGCCAGTCTTCATATCCCAAAGTGTCTGAGTTTCTAAGATCCTAAAGATGGACAGTGTCCGTTCATCTTCTTTTCTATGAATTACCTTTTTCCTTCATTTAATGTTTTATTGGAGGGTTTTGTTTGGGGTTGAGGGGTAAGGGTGGGAGGGAGTGTACAAAATAAAAGTTACTTCAAGAACTATTTTGTCTCTTTTCCATCTTGGTCTCAAGTGGAAAATGCCTCGAGCAGCCACCAATTCTGAATGCATTTATTGGGGATTCATGAACAAGCAAAAGGCAAAATAAATTTATTTGGTCTGCTCTCTGAATACAAAGGATCCCTCTACCCCTAGAACTGGCAAGCTATTTATAGTGGTCTTATCACTATGTTCTATGCTCACTACCTGTCATAGCGTGTCTCTGAATTTTCACCAACTTCACTCGTCAGTGACAACTCATTTTTGTGATTTATTAGGAAGAGGAAAATTTTTTTACAAAGAAAAAGCATTTAAGAAAGCAATCTGGCTATATTTCAGATACCACAGTAAATGTAATCAAAATGTATGAATTTATTGCAAGTGAAAGGAAGTAGCAGGTTTAGTAAAATGAATAGAAAGTGTTTAAAAAAACAGTTGTCATTATCAGTGAGTTTCATCA
>CAIGRF010097429.1:0-23476 GCA_903798235.1 Fraxinus ornus
TCTAATACCACTTGTTAGGATTGATACCACTTGTTATGACACCAATCAATAGATTGAGATGTTGAAGTTATATGGCAAAGTAATAAAGTATGTGATCAAGAACAAAAGAATAAAAGAAGACAAGAATATGACAGAGAAATTAAGAGATTTTATTGCCTCAAGAATAATGGAAAAAAGAGAAAAATTACAATGATCCTAAAAGCTAGTAATCATATATCTCATACTTATTAAATTTTATAGAAGAGTCTAGTATTTATAGGGAACGTGTAGGAGATGTTAAAATCCTCCTAGTAGAGTTGTTGATGAAGTAGGATATCAAAAAATTTAGTCCAAAACAAATTACAACTCCCAATTGGCTTCCAAAAAAGAATTTCAACTTGACATAGGACTCCAATAGCATTCCAAACTAAATTTTTCTTGACGTGTAATTCAATTAGAATTCTCCAATTATTTCAACAAGGAATTTGGGTAACATCCAAATTGTAACAGCATATTTTGTTTAGCTATGAAAATGAATTTATATTTAAGTCGAAATCAACAATCAATTTTAACTACAGATTTCATAAACATTATTCTCCCAAAAATGCATTTTAAATAGTGTTTTGATGAAAAATATGTAGTTAAAAATAAGGAAAAATTTTAATTTTGCATGTAATATTATTTTATTAAAGAATGTGATTGAAAATAAATGAGAAAAATGTATTTTAGAAAAATGAGTATCAAACATGATTTTAGTTTCAATTACAAAGTTTCCATTCACTCCTAAGATTTCAATTCATTATAAACTAAGCCTTGTTCGAGCTCCATTATTTGGAAAAAAAAAATTTGAAATAGTATTTTTTTAAGAGTATGTGATTAAAAAGTAAGGAAAATTTTCAAAATTATGTGTAATATTATTTTATTAAAAGAATGCGATTGATAAAAAGAGAGAAAAATGAATTAAAATTTAATGGGAGCCAAACATGGGCTAAGAATGTAGACCAAGTTCGGCAGCCAAAAGCAATCTCTAATTAAAAAGTTACAAAAATGGTATCTTAGAACTTACTTTTAAACACGGACTCTCTCAAATAAAAATCATGTCTTTAGCGTTTCTTGGAGATGCTTTTACTTGGGAGGCAATAAATCTTAAGTTCTCTTACTCTTGCGTCGTGTTTGTTGCCTCCGAGGCCATCCACGCACACCGGATTATTGTACATGTTCAAAACTAATTCCATCGGGGAAAAATCAAATATATACCTTCTAAGAGATGTACGGAAACATGAAAAGGGATGCCCGTAAAGATGTACACACAACTCAGTTTTATTTCCATTTGCACCTCGAATATTTACAAAATAATGCCCTCAGCCTTGGCTACAAAATTCATAACCCATACCAAAAGAATCCACGAGTTTCTTCGACATTTACATCAGTAACTAGTATCTAAACTAGTATATATATATATTCTATCTAAAAAATTAAATAACTAATAATAATTTTCATTTTACCCTTTTTTCCGACTCGTGTCTTTCCCATTCACTACTAGTTCTATGTCCGAAAAAACTTGCCGATCTCGGACCAGCTAAACGAAAAATAAAAAATAAAAAACCTGCAGTGAGAGACTTCATGGAGCATTTGCATCCTTCTTAACTACTCCTACGACTGTTGCATTGCAAAAGAAGCATCTTTGGCAATTGAGGAGGTGCCTCGATACGCAACCATAGCAAGAAACATGGGAACACGGTACAAATTCAGCATTTGCTTCGCAAGCATAACATATGCAGCACATGCCATCATCAGCGTCCGATTCTCCATGACAAATTCTCTTCTGAACTTCTTGCAATTCTGCCTGACAGATCAACATGCTTGAAAATTTTTCTAGTTGTGCTAATTTACAAAGATGATCGTCCCCTCTGAAGGACCCTGTCTGGCAAATTGACGGAGAAGATCATGAGTACTAGATTGGTAAGTCCCACATACAGAAGTTAAGATAGCAGACAAGTAATCATTCAGAATTTCTGCTGAAAACGAGTAGACAACTCAACCAAAACATGCCAAACACGTGTTTTTGCTGTCATCACCTACACCTTTGCTATTCTAATTTTAAAATGTGCCCATAGAATTGGTCATGCTAGAGAGCATGGTGTTACTTTAGCTGGCAATTATGCGCCCATAAGCACACACTTAAATCGTGTAAGTGGGCACTGGTTAGCCAGTACTCTGACATTGAAGAGCAAGTATGCAGAGCTAAACCTTACTTTGCCAATCAAGCGTGGATATCCGAACCCAAATGTAAAAATAAAAACTAATTAAGTGTCGTCTCAGAATGAATGGAAAAATATCTAAGCGCATATAATATACTTGAGTTAAACATGTTCTAGATCCAGTTTTTTCTTTACATGGCCAAGCCAACAAATGGCTTGTCCTCAAATGTTCAGCATGAGGAAATTTTCAACCTCAAGAAGTGATCCCAGGAGTACCAATTATTACAAATTAAAGATTACAATTGCAAAGTGAACCTAATGCAACTGTCTTGCTTCGTTTGGATTGTGGATATGACAAGAAAGGAAAGGAAAAGAAATGATATAAAATTGAAGCTTTCATAAATTTTCAAAAACTATGTATAGGGTGGCAGGAGATAAATATGAAAGCCAAGATAACATGGGGAAATTCCCCCCATTATTCACCTTGTTTTCATTTCTCTCATCTTAGATTATGGCGAAGGACTATTTTCTTTTCCTTGTTCCAAGTTAAGAATGGTAGGTACTAGTGAATAGGAATGAAACGACTGCACTGTTAAATGTCTAAAACCTTGAATAAAGCCAAAATCATCAGGGAGTTAATACGAACCCAATCATAGTCGATGAGATACTGAAACCCACAGAGAATGGTATCAGCACAGTCCATACTAGCAAATACTGCAACAATATCATTCTGCTCCCCACAGTCTCTCTCTCTACTAGCATCCAACAAATTCAGTACAATGCCAGCCAGCGGTGCTAAAATCATGCCTCTGTTAACCTTCTCAGCAAATTGACCAGGACGTCTAAGCGTTCTGCAAAGTAATATGTGAATGGATTAGGGCCGGAGTAAGAATGGAGCTTTGAAGCCAAATATTTTATAATTTCAAAAATGGACCCACAACTCTTTTCCATAGATATTATACTTGACAAAAATAAATAAATTCACATTTCTACAACATGTCGAGAACACCAAGGGGCAATGGAAGCTCATTAACAATTGAAGAATTTTATGGCTATATGATAAACATGTTATAACACAAGGAGAACCTAGTATTATCTTTTTAAGTACTAGCCAGAAAGAGCAAACAAGGGGAACACGTGTAATTTCCTATTGCTGTTCTTAACAGAAAAAAGGAAAGAAATAACATCATTTTATGTTGACTGATGCAATTTCATAGTGAAAGGTGGATTAACTAAGATCAAAGAATTTGTTGCTTGTCCAGCAGCATAAAAAGTCTACACAGTTGCAATGAAGTAACAAACTAAAACATATAGAAATATAGCAACTCAGATCTTCATGCTAGAAAGAAGCAACAACATTCATTATACTTCATAAATAAACTTACAGGTCAAATAGCTCCGGATCAGCTGCAGAAATTAAATGATTCAGTATAAACACAATCAATTCAGTCAGCCTTCGCAAGTTTGTATCTGTTCCCAACAAAAAAGATTGAGACATCTCGCGAGTACAAAACTCTAATACCCTTGCAAGATTGCAGGAGAGGTCAAATATAACACTACATTTCCTCTGTTGGAAGTCCATCACCTGAAAATAATACATCCATTTCAACTTCGCATAATAGTAAAGGAAAAGAAAGCGAGATTATTATTACAAAACGAAGTGAAATTACCTTGTAAGTTTCTTGCATTTCACGAATTGAAACAGAAAATTCAGTCATGGCCCAGCTAAGAGTGTTAAACAAGCGATTGAGGAAAGCTGAGAATAATTCTTCATTGGTAATGCAAGCTTCCCGCAACAATTTCTTTTAAAATTGGAACAAAATGCAAGAAACAAATTCAATACAAGTAAAATATAATTCCAAAAGCAAAAAAGAATATGACGAAATGTCACAGCCACAACTAAAAAAATTGTCCTAACCTGAAATATGACTGACGAGGATGATGACTCTCCACGCTTTGGAAAACCAAAGCCAGAACCCTTGCATAACCTCAGAAGTATGTTGGTCACAGGAATCCATGATCTATTGTCAAAGGCTGCTAATAAAGCTGTTGGCAACCTTTGGGTTGCAGCTTCATTGCACTCAAAAGCAGCTAAAAATTCCTTGTACTGTACCAAGACGGAAATTGACTGGAGAAGAAGATCCCTCAGTTCAGCACTCAAAATCCTTGGATCATTGAAGTGGGTAACAACAAAAGTAACCTGATAATGCAACCCTAAATATAAATAACCCAAGTAGATAAAAGTGGATCCTTGAATAGAGTGTCTTGGCCAAAGATTTCAATTATAGGGTTAAATGTAAGTGTAGAAAAAAAAATGTTATTTAAGGGAAATGTTTCGGCATATTGTAGAATGACATTCGAACAAATATTTGATTACACTTTATAATCAGTTGCTATTAGTTCTCCCAGTTTGCAAGTTCAGCGGAACTGGTAAGCAAACAACTGTTAACAAGCCAACTACTGAAACGTATCTATTGTTTTCCATCTGTTTCCAAAGTAAGAAGCACCTTTGATTTAAAAAAGAATAACATACAGGAGACGAACAGAAGTTCATAACGTACAAAAGACGCAAGTCCTTGCTTAATGAACATTGCAGCAGGGGCAAATGGAGGGTCACTTTTACGCAGTACATGAAAGCAGTCAACCTGCCAGAATTGAAGGAAAGGTATTAGAAAAAGCTAGGGGAGAAAACTAATGAGTTCAACAAAAAAATGCAAATACAAATTTCATAAACCGAAATAATAGATCAAAATACAGTGGAGTTCGATTATGATTGCATTGAAGACATAAATCTTTTCCAAAAAATACAAGCTTGGATCTACATGCCACAAAGTCATTATCAGGTAAGTCCACCATGGATTGTATGAATGAGCACTCAACAACTCTCCAAAAACAAAAACAGTCTATTTGTAACTCTTCTAGCAGTGAAAAATTATTAAGAAAAAGGAGACTAAATAAACTTCAAGCAACAGCAAGACATCACTGTGCTATTAGACATGAGAAATATACAATACCACGGTTTCCAAATAATATTCGGGAACATAGATGAAGATAGAATCCACTTTGCTAAGAACTAGAAGTAATTGAACTATCCACATGCATGCTGCATACATTCCCCTCTGCTTCCAACGAGAGAAAAGAGAAACGCGATACCTGTCAAATAAGTAAAGGTTTATAAAATAAGTACAAGATGAAAAGGTAGACAGTTGCTTCCTGAAGTTTATGATTGATGACTAGCTAAAGACTTAACAAACACCTAACATTAGTATTGGGATAAAGACCATAAAATTCAATCTCAAGAATAATATTTCTCCAGGCGCATTCTATAGAGGCATCACAACATTTGGGAAGAGAAATCAGTATGTAATCAGAACACTGTTCCATTTGGAAGATTTAAGAGCAAGTTAATAAAGCATTAAGGAGTACTTTGATATGCTGCCTCCAAGCAGTAGAACCGACGTGCATAGTTTTTCTAAAACCATCATGCATGTTGATCACATAATAGAGGAAACACCATTAGAAGTGCTCTTTGCTAGATGCCATGTTTACGCAATCCAAAAAGGTGTTGCAGCACTAAATAAAAGGAGCATGGTTTAAAAGATGACAGTGGAGATTACAATTCATAAACATGTACATTATTTAGGCATAAATTTCTTGCATTAATTTAGAACGAGTTTGGCATTGCTTCTTCTACAAAAGAAGTTGTTTGGCTAAATATTCTGTCTCCCTTGGCAGTAAAAAAAGCAAAACAAAATGGCTACAAATCTAGTATTTCAGCTAAGCATAACATGCTCTAATTAATCTAAAGGAAAAGCTTCCATTTGTTATGTTAGTAAGTTCTATTATCATACCAAATTTTACATATATATACGAATATTATAATGTCGAACATTCAAATCACTAAATTGTTTCCCTAGATTCTCCTAAATCATCTATTACTCGCTTCTCACTCTTTTCTATCTGTCTTCTTCCTTCTTGACATGAACAAAAAAATTGCCAGAGAGAGTGCTAGTAACTACACCAGGCGGCTAGAAGAGACACAGGATTTCAAAGGCCCCTGCAAGTGTATCGCATATTGCCCGCTGAACGAAGACAGTGAAACATCTTAAGTAGCCAATTAAGCTAAAGAGCCACAGGATAAAAGAACCTAAGTGCCAATACAGCACCATCGATATCAAGAGGCAAGGAAGAGTTACAAGACTCGAGTGATCCCATAAACACATGAAATATATGCACATAAGATTTATTGAACATCACTTCGTATTTCAAAGCCAACAGGAAACGGGAATGAAAGGTGGTATACAGTTCAACAAAATCCAGTTTTTCCTATAATTTAGGAGACTGGCAGAATCTGGTGTAATTTTCTGCTTGTTTCTAGCATTTAGAGGACATCTTGGCCTCTTATTTTGTACTTCATTATATTTTTCAGATAACTCCCCATCCTTATTTTAAATGGTGCTTTTACCATTATGCATAGAGCCTCTAAATGAATAATTAGTACACAACTGTTCAGCCTGGAACCTTGAAGGCAGCCAAAGTGAGGATGGATAACAAAGTCAGTAAAAGAAGGAAAATAAAAAATCCATCTAAACACTGAAGTTTAGGGCATAAAAGGCATGTGTAAAAACTAAACTGATTAGCAATGCAATAGAAGCTGTCCTAGTGGATCACAGTACCAAGCACAATGTCTGACACAATCCATAATTTCTTCTCGATAAACTCCACGAGCCTCCTTCAAGCGCTTCACTTGGTCCCCATGAACTCTATCTCTGATTTGCTTATAAGTTTCATCCAGCAGTGATATTAATTGTGACTGACGAGACATGAAAGATGATGCCTGCAATTTAAAGTTCTTTCATATAATTTTAACTGAAAATTTGTCAGTAACAATCAATGATCATTTTGCAGAATCAGCTGTGATAACATGCAAAATGTAGGGCAGAAGTAAAATCAATTGCTGCACAAGCATGTATACAAAATTTCGTGTACCAAAACACTTGTTAGAAGAATTAATACACAACAGGAAGGCTACCGCACAAATTATTCTTGAAGAAGCAAAATCAACCATGAGGATTTACTATAGAAATCATGAGACGGGATCAAACAAGACAATAACGTATACAAAATCAACCATAAGGATTTACCCCCACACATTTTTCTAATGTACTATGCTGTACACTCAAAAATTGAGAGAGAGAGTACCTCTGCCAGACGGATCAATCCCATCCCATCCCACCCCACCACCACTGTCCCTAGGGGAAGAAAATGAGAAAAAAGGAAACCCAAAAAAAAATAAAAATTTGGCGAAGTTTAGAGAGTGCATTCACGTCTTTTTAAGAACTTGAATTTGCATTTCCTGATCGAGAAGGGAAATATACAGCTCAGTATTATGGCAACAGAACAGCATCTTTTAAGAATGTTGGGATCTCAAAACAGATGGAAACACAAGTACTGGAGCATTTCAAGCATTTACAGTACTATTGCACCTCTCACCGTGACGATGTAAGTACTTGTAGGCAATAAATTATGAAATCTTGAGCTTATCTGACGGATAAAAATTACATCACAATGATAAATAATTCAATTACCAATTGTGTCATGAATTTTCTTCCAGTTAACATGTTCATCAGTAGAGTTCAATGCACATATTTAGCTCAACTCTTTTAATGCGAACTGTTGGTCAACCTTCTTTACTTTATTTAAATGATGCATTCATTTCACTGTCCCCTTCCTTCGGAGAATTTCAGAATATCTAGGTGTCTACAACTGTAGACAGTCACATCATGACCATGTTCGAGCCAGAATGTGAGTAAAAATAAAAATTTACTGACCTGCTTAAAGTTCGGTGCAAGACCCAAATGATACAACAATAGCATAGCATCTAGAAGCTCCTCCTCTTTCAGAGTAGCTGAAGAAAATTTGTTCTCCCTGGGTAATATCCTCATCTGTTGCATACGCCGAAAACCAAACTCAGAGTCAGAGTGGTCGCTTGTACTCGGTTTATCAGATATCTCGTCATTCAGATTCCCAGTACTGCATTCAGCCGCAACATGAGCAGATCTCTCTGGAATAGAGCTGCAACTTCCTCGAGAACCTTTTGTTGAATATCTTATGGAATTCTTAGAAATTTTTGAAAAATCAGCATCATAACTAGAACAGCAACATGGTTTCGGCCCACTGAAATGTGTTACTCTGCTTTTTTCATCATCCATGCACCCTTCTTCCCACCGAACAATTTCTTCCTCCTGTTGATCATCTACAGGATGAAATTTCACTAGATGACTATAAGATCCTCCAAGCCTGGAAATGTCAACTCGATGAGGATCATTCTTTAGAAATAAGCCAGCAGTGAAGCTTTGTTGGCCGCCCCTGTGAAGGAAACCTATATCAGTTCCAGAATTAATTCCAAAGCCCTTGATCCAGTCATAGATGTCCCCAACAGCAAAACCTTCTGATAAGAAATGGAGAATAACAGAAAACAAAGAAACAAGGACAGAGTTGTTTGACACTCCAGGAGGTGGCATATTACGGTCTGCACCCCTGCTCTTCAGTAAAACATTATGTAAAAATGTCATAAACACTGAACCAGGCAACTGAGGAGGTGTGATAGGTGGTATGAATTGCATGACTAAGCGACAGAGATCCCTTTGCTTCTCTTCTATCTGAAAAAGGGTCATAAACTATGTAATAAATGTACGTTCATAAACAGAAAGACAAAAGAAACTTAAACCTAATATCAGAGAATTCACAAGAAATTTCTTCATGATTAACGTTGCAAGAATAGAAAGGGAAAACCGAAATAGCCATGAGATTGGCAATGAAAATTTTTCAAAGATAGAATGGAAGAGACTATCAATAGGGGTATGTAAAGAGGAAAAAGCTACAGACACATAATAAAAAAATATTGAACAAACTTTAACCATATGTTTGACTTATGTTTTTTATCTTCATTTAGATACAAGTATAAGCAATAAAACTACTTTACTTAGCATCAAAAAAGGATTTCAATATTCACTTTCACACATCCAGCAATCAGGAATTAATCACAGATCTATTTTCTTTTGGTTTATGTATCAGATGTGATCCTACAGCATCAAGCAGATACAAGTTACAGGCTTAGCCATTTAATTCATAACCAAGTTCAGTATTGGGAATCCTCATAATTTCCATAAAAGCAAGATTCGGCTTTCATTCAAAAGTGGTATGCTTCATTGTAGGTCATGAAGAATTACACCTAAGCATGTGGATGACAGAGTGAGTAGAAAAAGGAGATATTTCTTCTTTGTAAATGCTCTTCCTCAAACGATTTCAGTTCCAGTTAGAACCCCCAACCAAATTCAGTTGAAGGACTCAACAAGTTCGAAAGACATAATAAAAATAGCTTAAGTCAAGAAACGTTAGTCAAAAGCATCATCAACACTCACTATGGTACACTAACATTCTTGATTTGGAAGAAAATTTAATGAGAGCTCAAACATGCCAATATAAGAATAATATATCTTAAAGGAATGCACGGACGTCTGTCCAACTCTCTAGGATTTCCAGGTTTTGCTGTTTCCCGTTTGCTAATAATGAAGTCAGCATTTCATCCAAATGAGTTTTGACAACAGTATGGACAAGATTTGACAAATGAAACACATGTCAAAATTTCTACTCTACTCAATTAGAAGTGTTCAATCACCGAAAGCATTCACGTCCCATATTATAAATTAAACCGAAGTGGGAGACAGCATCAACTAGGCATATAAACGATTTTAAGATGGCAAGTCATGACTTGAACGAGAACAAGTGGCAACACAATTTTACAAGATTTTTTTAATTTCCTTTCCTTTCCGATAGGGAGATAGTTTAATTTTCTCAGATAGCTAGAAGGGCAATGATAAGGTGGCCTATTTAATGTTAGCATGACACAAAAGAAAGTAAAAGTCTCAGACTTTGAGAGGGTACCATGCAACCATTTATTTAACCTGAAAAGAGAGTATAACAAAGTTACATATTTATAAAATCCTTCAATTTCATTGATGGATCTTAATATTATCAATCCTTTGTTGAAATATCATAAACATAACATAAAAATAATTCCACCAAACAAACACTTAAATAATAAACAACATAACAGGATGCAAATATAACTTAATATCAATAACAGGAAGCTTCTGCATTGTGATTCTTGATGGTAAAAAAAGGCTCTAGATACAGTGAGAATAGTCTTTGAGGTCTACAATAGACTTAGTGGTCAAAGATTCTAAATGTTTAAAGAATATTTAGAAACATAATCCTTTTAGTAGGAGATGTCTATAAGGTATACATACAAATATCTTTAATTTGGTAGAGTTGATTATTACAAGAATTATGTTATGAATTTATGGTTGTGTGAGGTTCTTGATTGCTCTCTTCCCTTCCATTTTATTTGTTTTTTTTTCTTTCTTCTTCTACAAGTGTTCCTTGTTTCTACATTTCCAGCACCACAATTCCTTCTCATCGTGAACTCAATACTTCAAAAAGCCCATCATATTTTCACAATACCAGCACCAAAAAAGCCCGTTATTCTGGAAGCTACTGTTCATCACCCGAGAAACCAACCATGATTCTTCTGTTAGTGTTAATTTGCAACCTAAGACACAAAACGTCAGGCCCATTGTTGCCATATTTAGATCTTCTAACCTGGAACCTTTTCCCCATTTTTTCAGCCATGAACATGCTGAAAACTGACTCTTCCATTTTGTTTATTTCCATAGTGTAGGCAAAATTATTCCAGATACTAGCTACAGGTCAAACATATTATTGACCGCGTAAAAATGGGTAAACTGCTCATGCACAACATGAGAAGGCAACTGAATTGCAATAATATATATGATTTAAGAACTCTATAAAGGAATCAATATACACTGAAAATATTTTTGTTCAGACAAAGCATCATTCACTCAAAACATGATTGAAAATATTTGAAAGCTCTGAAAGAAAACATGGATGGTTGGAAACCCTAGTTTTGCTACTTCCACATAGTTCAAATCAACGAAACTCAGATGACATTGAAACGTGCCTTTTGCTTGAATTCTCTTGAAGAAGTAATTTCTCACTACTATCAACCTACAATCACACGGTTGAGACGATAAAAATTAAGCTGCATCTCAACTCCCAATTCTCTTGATCTTCTTTTGGTTTCCATCCTAGTAACATAATATGTGCATAATTTTCACAAGACATAGAATACAAGCCACAAGGCATAGATCACAGAAGTCTCAAATGACAAAGAAAACATAATACGGTATTTGTACAAATGGAGCCAAAAGAATAAGTCAATGTGTTAAAAGCGAACCTTATCAATCGCTCCAGATAGAGCTGTTGTCGTTAGCATCATGCTATTCTCGTTGGACATGTCCTCGTATGAACCAGGCCACCAAACAGAAGGAATCAAATATTGAAGATCATGTTTGTTTGGGCCTTTCCTTGAGAGGAAACCTTCAAACAAGAATTCAAAATCTGAAGATTTCCACCAGAGTGCCATCAAGTCTTCTCGCCTCAAAATGTGGCATGCTAAAGCAAGATAGCTATATGAACCAGAATAAGGACACTCTGCAAGGATCAATGATGCTGTTTTACACCCTGATGAAAGTGCATCAATGGCGTGCTCAAATAATAATCTTGACTCCTCAAATTCAAGAAATGAATCAAGTACTCTATCCATACTTGTATAGTCATGCGGTGGATGCATTCTAAAAGTTTCCATTATGAATGACAAAAAGGATCCCCATCCTACAAAAACTGCACTACCAGTTTCAGCAGCCAGAACAGCGAATAACTCTCCACAAATTGCATGAAAGACGGGATGAGACAATTCGTCTAATAATGAGAATCGCTTCAGTCTTCTGAGCTTCTCAACAGTGTCAAATTCTGCCCTCTTGAGACGCTGCATTTCCAGCAGCCTCAAAAGGCAATGAAATAGATTGGTTGCAAGAGTATTTGAGGAGGGAGGAGCCTGAATGGGAAGAAAGCCTTTAACTGGATATCTGAATGGGCGAGCCCCAAAATTTAACTCACAGCGTTCACCTTGAGAAAGGGAAATGGCAGGATAATAGCCCAATCCAGGCACCACCTTCCGAATCCCACCAAATGCCACTCCAAGAGAGACGCCATTTCTATAGAACAATATCTCATCACAATCCAAGTCTATGCAACACCCAATTACATCACCAACGACCCATGACTGACCGTAAGGCACAGCTTCCTTGTTCCATTTACTGACTCTTTTCCCATCATATGCATAAGAATCATCTGCATCACCTACGCCCCTATGATCAGAGAAGGGGCATGCAACAGTAGCCCAACCCAGTTGCTGCACATCACAAGTTTCAAGAGTCACTTCATACATCCATTTCCCTTTCCATACACATGCATTGGCCCTTGCACTACTGAATAGAGCATGACTTTCCACTAGCAATGGTGATTTAACAACTCGAATATCGCCACAGATGCTCGATTCCTCCAGCCGAACAACCACGCCAATTGTAGATACCCCATCTCTGTTTCTAACAGCAGTTTTCAAGTCAGGATGGTACTTATAGAATTCGTTCTTAATTATAGAGTGAACCACATTAGTGTTAACTGGGTGTGTCAACGGATTAACAGTTTTGCAAGGGAGATTAAATATGTGCTCAAGAGTTCGCTCCACAGACTGATCACCAAAATCATCACAATACGACACAAGGTGTGAGTTCCCAGAACCCTCTTTTTTGCCCTTTCCATTCAGAACCACAGCCAAACCAGAAGAAAGCCCACCAATCCGTAGGCCCTCCTCACCCATTGCAGATTACAACAACTTATGCTAACAAAGTCACCAGAAGACACCTAAAAAAAACCCAGGTTGCTTTGTAAAAACAATCAAGCACCAAATACAGGAGATTTCCTACATAATTCTAAACACCAGCAAACAATCATCCTCCGAAACCTGAGAAGTGAAAAGAACCGGCCAGAAATGTCACTCTATACAGAATACAGATTGCACCTAAGAAAATCTCACTTCAAGATTTAAACTTTCTAGCTCATTGTATTTGACTTTCTCTCAGACACAAATAAAATAGAAAGAACCTCAGATTTTTATTAGTAACCCATTTAATTCAATATTGTGGCTTTCATTCTTCACGAGCGAGCAATAATCAATTAAAATAATTCAATGTTTTCAGGATACCTTTTCGTATTACAGAATCATTTTAGAAATTTAATTCCAAATTTTCTGTTTCCCTTTCGTCTATCACGTATTCTACCACAAGGAACCGAATCTCCCAATTCACTAAACAAAAGAAAGTTCAATAATTCCAAAAATTCAATTTCCGAACTCAAAATTCTTCAAAAAGACAATCACCCAGCATTTTACATCATAAAAAAATTATAATCAATCAAAAAGTCAAATAATTTCAGCATAAATACACATGATAAGAATAAAGAAGTCAAGAAGCACTTACAGGCATATAAGCTGTCAATAAATACAAAGGAGAGCAAAATTTGAAAGGCTATTTTGCTAATACTAAAATTCTTCCTCAAACAGTAAAGGCGGCTCAGGAATACTAGGGTTCTTCACAGACGCCATTATTATTGTTGTTGTTAATTGATGGAAAGGGACAGAATTATTGTTGTTGTTATATATATATATATATAGAGAGAGAGAGAGAGAGAGATGCAAAGTTTGAATTCTTTAGCAAGAACATGGGAAGAGAAATCAGAAATGAACGGAATAGGGAACCAAAGTTGAACGAGCTTCAGGGGTCAGGCGGGTCCCATTTGGACTCATCTCTACAGTTTATTCTATCCAAATCCAATTCCAAAGTTAGCTTGACTTATAATTTCTTTTCTTTGGCACACATTTGTTCTATTTTTTAAAATTCATTTTTCTTTTAACACATTTCATGTCACTCATAATTTTTACGAATTATTTAATTACATATTTTATTAAATTTTATTAAAATCTACTAAAATTTTATTTTTAACAAAATCAAACATGTATTCTCCATTTTGAACGATGATAAAAAAGGAAATAACAAAATACCGTGATATCGATCACATGAGAAAAAGTCGGACTACTTGAAGTTCGACGACGAGAACCAACTAAAGAATCAAAAGTTTTCTTTTACACATTTTTCATAGGCAAATAAGCAATATCTTAAAAATGGGTTTGGAAATAGATGCAAAAGAGTTAAAAATGTCGAATGTCACAATTGAAATATTTAAACAAATAAAGTTTCTTCCTTTTTAAGAAAAAAAACAGGCAGAATTGGTTATGGCTCTTCGGAAAATTTAGTCAATATTTGTGGCCATTTTTCAAAATTCATTTTCTTTAAATTCTTTTTTGAGACCTACAACTTTTATCAATTTTTTAACCATACATTTCATTTAATTACTATATTTATTGATTTAGATTTTATTCGCTACTGTTGTAAAATAATGAGATAATTATTGATGATTATTTAGTATTATCATAAGTCTTCTCTAGTTCAGAAAGTGTAATTCATTTCAACTGTAACTTTCCTTTTAGACCATATAAATATAGGGCTCTGATTCTCATAATAATACACACAAGTCATAGACTTCTCTTATTCTCTTCTCTTATTCTCTCTATTTTATAATAAGTACAAGTTTATCACGACATAAATTCACTTTTACATGAAGCTAACTAATTTAAAAGTAAGTTCTCATTTGACTTCATTTTTATGTATATTCACTTTGAACCTCCAATCTTTCAAATAAAATAATTTACACGTTGACTTGTAATTATCAGTGTTTTAAAAAGCGTAAAGTGTAGCTAAGCATGGAGGTCAAAATTCAAACTTTACAAGTCTAAGCGAGCCTAGGCGAAGTTTAAGAGTAAAAAAACGTTTTTTTAATTTAATTTTAATTTTTAATTTTTAATTTTTAATCATTGTAAAAAATTCAATAATACATATCAAATATCTAAAATATAAAATACTCTATTTAATTAGTAATTCCTACGTAAAGATAAGTTTCAAAATCATAATTACATAACATAAATAACTTGTAGCTTAAATCTTATCTAATCTAAGTATTTATCGGACTCCAATTCATTTTAAAGTATTATCATTTTTTCTGTTCTTCCGTCTTCTCAGTTCTCTGGAGTTTTTTAAGTTTGAAGTGATAGTGGGCTACTGAGTTTGGACTGTGAATTTTATTTTAAAAAAGGAAAAAATTGGACCTCCTTAAAAAAATCTGGGCTTGAGGCACGCCTAGATGAGCATTAAGCGGTCAACGACAATGTTGACCGTTTAATTTCCGCTTAGGCTAGACGCGTCTAGGAACGCCTAGGTGAGCATTAAGCGGTCAACGACAACATTGACTGTTTAATTTCCGCTTAGGCTACGCGTGTCTAAGAACGCCTAGGCGAGCATTAAGCGGTCAATAGGCTCAAGACGTTTTCATCACGCTTCGCACATAGGTGCGCTTTTTATAACACTGATAATTACTAGTTATCTGGAAAAAAATTATTTTACAAAATTTATTTTTGAAAATCTGAATCAAATAGAAGCTAAATGAAGCTAGATTTTCATCAAGTAATGCGAGCTTGGCGGAGAAAGCAAAACGTAAAAGAGTATTTCTTCTCTACCAAGTAGAGGTTCACCCCTACCGAATACTCACAAATAGGGGGGTGGGTATTTTTTTTGAATTTTATTGAGGTGGGTCCCATGCGCCTCATGTGAGAGTAGCTGCTTTGCCAGGCCTTTTACAGGCTTGGCAAAACAGCCTAAATCAACGTAAAAATGTGTATTAAAAGCAACCCGAGGAATTTTGTTGGGGATGGCGATAGTTGATGATCAGAGATCAATTGATGACATGTGCCGATCAATTTCACGTCTGTCAAGAAAACAGACATGCATAATAGTCAATTAAGCAACTCAAACACAAACAGTTGATACGATTGGGTGACAGGTGCTTCATGTCATCGCCTACATGACTCTTTTTATCAAACTGTCCAATAAATGTTTGACACGTGTCCCATATTTTCAAATCCTATCAGATGCCCCTATTTGTGTAGCAAGATTCCATAATAGTAGACCGTTCGACGGGTCAACAGGTGAATCGAGGTATGTTGAAATTTTAGGGGCTGTTCTCTTCGTATTTCAGTTTTATGTTTTTAGTTTTGAATTCATCTTGGATTTTGTGTTTTGAATGTCCATTTTGAGATTGTTGAAAATGTGTTCTTTTTGGCATTTTGAAAAATTATTTCTTAAAACATAAAAATGAAAAAACACATTTACTTGAAAATTTTGAGAATATTTTTTTATAATATTTTCTACAAAAAAACCACAACACCACCACCACAAAGCCGCCACCATGAGAATCACCACTGCCAACCAAAATCAACATAAACATCACTGCCCTGGCCATCAAAATCAACACAACCAGTCACCATCGCCAACACAACCACCACTGTCATTTCCAATCAATACAACCAGTCAAGACAACCACCACTGTCATCGCCACCACCAAAATCAACACAACAAGTCACCACCGCCAACACAACCACCACTGTCATTTCCAATCAATACAACCAGTCAAGACAACCACCACTGTTATCGCCACTACCAAAATCAACACAACCAGTCACCACCGCCAACACAACCATCACTGTCATTGCCAATCAACACAACCAATCCACTGCCAATCGAAATCAACACAACCACCACTGTCATCACCAAAATCAACACAACTAGTCACCACCGCCAACACAACCACCATTGTCATTGCCAATCAACACAACTAGTCACCATCATTGGCATTGCCAATCAACGCAACCAGTCAACACAACCACCACTGCCTGCCATCGCCAACACCAGTCATCAACGCCACCGCACCAGCAACACAAGTTACACCACCGCACCACATCACCGTCGTCGACCGCCGCCGCCACCACCACCATCAACACCTCACCAGCACCTTCAACAAAAACCTGTGTCTCCGCCAAATCGAAAATACCAAAAACCCCCAAAAGTGCGGATCGAAAAAAAAAAAAACAATAATAGCTTCGCGACGTCGCCTCTTCAATGGGTTGCCGCCAGATAAAAAAAACCAAAAAAATGTCGTCGCTCTGCCAGCGTCGCCTCTTCAATGGGTCGCCGGCATCGAAGAGAGAGAAGGCAGAGACGCGGCCCAAACCACAATAGCATCGCGACGAATGGGTCGCGACGCTGCGTTCACAGTAGTGTCACCTCCTCGCGCCCATGCCGACACTGGCGCATCTTCTTCATCGCCGATTGAAGCGTTTGAGTGGGTCCCCGGCGTCGAGAATAGAGAAGTAAGAGACGGGATTGAAAGAAGGGAAAAGGAAGAGACGGTTTTGTGCGTTTTCCGTGTTTTCCATATATTGGGTGTTTTGTACTGAAAACGGTCCAAAAGTAAAAAATGATGTTTTGTGTTTTTAGTACAATTTTTTTTTTTCAAAAACGTGTTTTCGAAAATATGAAGGAGAGCGCGTTTTTACATTTTAGAAAATCGAAAATAGAAAACGGCTTGAAAACGATAGAGAGAACGGGCCTTTAATGTTTGGGATTGGGATTGTGATAAGAAGAATATTAAGTTGGAGATAACGTCAAGTCGATTTTTGGATTCTGTGTGCACGGATCTTCAATTTAAAGCAGAGGGAAAGCGGTGGAATAAAGAGTAATGGTAGTGTTTGGATATTGTAATTACAGTCAAACTTGTCAAAAATTATACTTTTTTGATTAAGAAAATATTTTACTTTACAAGTTATTATAATCTTATAAATAAGTGAATATTTTTTTAATATTTATCGATAAATATACCTATCTAATGTAAGATAATTTGAGTACAGCTACAAACCCAAAAAAATTATCACATTGAATGCTATCAATTTTATTAATAAACGAACGTTGATGCAAAGACAACATCCATTGCTTTTAAACAATAGGTTGGTGAAGGTGGAGGTATACGTAGTTTGTGAGGATATTAGTAGTATATTACTAAAAAAATTTGAATTATTGAAAATGATTCGCGAGGAATTGCTTATTGATGGCGAGATTATTTAAAGCGTGTTGAAGTTGAATATACGTGTCAATGATGTTCATTATTCACATGATAGTTGTGTTTTATCAACTATTACTCAAAAATAAGCATTTCAAATCGTCGTAACCTTAAATAATTAATTTCTACGAAATGAAAAACACGTACTAATTGTGGTACATGTATTGCAAAAATTAGGGATGAGGTCTAGATGGATTTGAGCACAAGAAAGAGCAAACACCTTTAAATGTATATTTTGAGAAGTTCCGAAGAAAAAAGTTAGTCACCAAAGGTTCTTAATATCTATAATAATAATAATAATATATTAAATATCACGTCAAGTGGGAATCATTTTTTGAACGATTACAGCTCTATTATCGTTCAACTATTTCAATAATACCTTAATTTTCATTTTCAATGTACTTTTTCGTTTTTCAATATATATTTAATTTACAAACTGTAAAAAATACTACAAAAATCTCAATTATTTAACATTCACATTTATCTAATTAATATTAATTATAATTTTACATTCACATTCGCGTCCATTTCCTTGTTATTAATTCTCAATTAATTAACATTCACATTTATTTAATTAATATTACCAGTGTTTTAAAAAGCGTAAAGCGTGGCTAGGCATGGAGGTCAAACTTCAAACTTTATAAGTCTAAGCGAGCCTGGGAGAAGTTTAGGAGTAAAAAAGCGTTTTGTTTTATTTTATTTTAATTTTTAATTTTTAATCATTGTAAAAAAATTCAATAATACATATCAAATATCTAAAATATAAAATATTGTATTTAATTAGTAATTCCTACATAAAGATAAGTTTCAAAATCATAATTACATAACATAAATAACATGTAGCTTAAATCTTATCTAATCTAAGTATTTATCAGACTCCAATTCATTTTAAAGTATTATCATTTTTTCTGTTCTTCCGTCTTCTCAGTTCTCTGGAGTTTTTTAAGTTTAAAGTGATAGTGGGCTACTGTGTTTAGACTATGAATTTTATTTAAAAAAAGGAAAAAATTGGACCTCCTTAAAAAAATCTGGGCTTGGGCACGCCTAGACGAGCATTAAGCGATCAACGACAACGTTGACCCCTTAATTTCCGCTCAGGTTAGATGCGTCTAGGAACGCCTAGGCGAGCATTAAGCGGTCAACGACAACGTTGACTGTTTAATTTCCGCTTAGGCTAGGCGTGTTTAGGAATGTCTAAACGAGCATTAAGCGGTCAATAGGTTCAAGGCGGAAAAAAAATATTTTACAAAATTTATTTTTGAAAATCTGAATCAAATAGAAGCTAGATTTTCATCAAGTGATGCGAGCTTGGCGGAGAAAGCAAAACCTAAAAATATGTATTAAAAGCAACCTGAGGAATTTTGTTGGGGATGGCGATAGTTGATGATCAGAGATCAATAGACTAACATGTGCCGATCAATTTCACGTCTGTCAAGAAAACAGACCTGCATAATAGTCAATTAAGCAACTCAAACACAAACAGTTGATACGATTGGGTGACAGGTGCTGCATGTCAGCGCCTACATGACTCTTTTTATCAAACCGTCCAATAAATGTTTGACACGTATCCCATATTTTCAAATCCTATCAGATGCCCCTATTCATGCAGCAAGATTCCATAATAGTAGACCGTCCGACGGTTCAACAGGTGAATCGAGGTATGTTAAAATTTTAGAGGGTTGTTCTCTTCGTATTTCAGTTTTGAATTCATTTTGGGTTTTGTATTTTGAGTGTCCATTTTGAGATTGTTAAAAATGTGTTCTTTTTGACATTTTGAAAAATTATTTCTCAAAACATAAAAATGGAAAAACACATTTACTTGAAAATTTTGAGAATATTTTTTTATAATATTTTCTACAAAAAAACCACAACACCACCACCACAAAGCCGCCACCACAAGAATCACCACTACCAACCAAAATCAACATAAACACCACTGCCCTTGCCACCAAAATCAACACAACCAGTCATCACCGCCAACACAACCACCACTGTCATTGCCAATCAACACAACCAGTCAAGACAACCACCACTGCCATCGCCACCACCAAAATCAACACAACCAGTCACCACCGTCAACACAACCATCACTGACATTGCCAATCAACACAACCAATCCACTGCCAATCGAAATCAACACAACCACCACTGCCATCGCCAAAATCAACACAACTAGTCACCACCGCCAACACAACCACCATTGTCATTGTCAATCAACACAATAAGTCACCATCATTGCCATTGCCAATCAACGCAACCAGTCAACACAACCACCGCTGTCTGCCATCGCCACCACCAGTCACCAATGCCACCGCACCAGCAACACAAGTTACACCACATCACCGTCGTCGATGTCGCCGCCACCACCACCATGAACACCTCACCAGCACCTTCAACAAAAACCTATGTCTCTGTCAAATCGAAAATACCAAAANTTAACATTCACATTTATCTAATTAATATTAATTATAATTTTACATTCACATTCGCGTCCATTTCCTTGTTATTAATTCTCAATTAATTAACATTCACATTTATTTAATTAATATTAATTAGAATTTCACATTGAAGAATGTAGTTCATTATTCCTGTCCATGTATTCTAATTAGCATCAAATTTCACTTAATTGAAAATTAAATTATATTCATTTAGAATAAATGATTTAACATTCATTATTACGTATATATTTCTTGGTATTAATTTAAATTAATTAACATTCACGTTAATTTATGTATCGTATTTGTCATTCATCTTCATTTATGCATTTAATTGCAATTCTAATACTCACGTTCAAGTATGCATTTCACTATTTACGTGCATATATAAAAATTAATATTTATTTTAAGGGCTTGCATTTTTTCTGATATGTAGATCAAAAGGATAAATGGATGGTCAAATATTACTTTCATTGTACTTATAAAGTATTTCACAATAACGTACAATCCACGTCCAACTCTAATTAGTGTATTAAAAAATTTCAGTATTTATTAGTTTTATTTTATATATATTTTTCTTTGAATCTTAAAGAATTTAAGAAAAAAATTAGTATCTTGTATATTTAACTTGATTATCAATTTAGTGCAATGGTCTAGTTAGATTCAGAGAAATTTATTGTTTAAAGTAAAATTAATAATTTATTTAACATTGATTTATAGATATTTTACTATTTAAAGAGTTTTGGGTAAAGTGTAAACAAATGTATATTTGAAGTGTGTATATATATAGAGCTGTGCTGCTCTACCAAACCTGGTAGAGGTCTGGTAGAGCAGTTGTGAGGAGGGGGGTGGGTTTTTTACATTGGGGGGTGGTTTTATGAGGTGGGTCCCTCATGTGAGGCAAAGGCCTCTACCAGGCCTGGTAGAGGAGAATTCTCCATATATATATATATACGTATTCAAGAATTTTTTGTCTGTTTTGACGATTAGCTATTATAATCGTTTTTTAACACTTCACTTCTAGTAAGATAGGATATCGACTTATCGTGTTTCAAGACATTTGAGAAATTTATATCTTACTTAAACTTGTAAAGTATGTTTAATGTCATATATGTGTACTTCCCGAAATAATTAACATTATTCTTATATATATGTATAGTTCGTTTTAACTTGTAGTCTTCAATCTCACGTGCGTCACTACATAATTTACAAGTTTCATCCTTTTGAACGCACTACATTGATCATGAAATGTTAGAACAAAGAGAATCTTTTGTTTTGTCTTTAAAGCGTGAGTTCACTTTTCTATCATCATATCATCTCGTGACTCTAGTTACGAATTTAGTCTTGAAAACTCACGAAAGAAGTCATAATTTATTAGAAATGAATATACTCATAATAGACATAACAATCAATAATAGTTAACAATATATTCATTAAAGACTCTTATTTATAAGTTAGTATATATTTTCTATTCCAACATAATTCACCTACGACGTAAACTCGACAATTTTGATAAGACACAAGTTCAACCTATACACGATGAGTACTTTCTAAACTAACTATATAGTACATAAAATATTCGGTACAACGTACGAAATACACCAAAATTACATTCTCGTTTATTTTTAAACGAGTTGGAATTTTGGAAAGAGTGGAATGTCTAATAGTTTGCCCTTTTTGGGTCAACCCCTCTTGGGAGAAAGGTAGCTATGGTGCATTTACAAGTTGATCGAAAAGGCAGTGCCATTTGACCGTCGAAACGGTGGAAATCGTTCAAAGTGCAAAGAGGTACAGAAAGCTCCTCATTAGGTGGCTTTTGTTGAAAGTAAAATGAAATGGAATCTTACTAAACTTTTAAAAAGTCGAGCATATTTTGTACAATGACAAAGTTTTAGTTTCTTTAATCGCTTTCTTAATAGTGTAGCATCCACGTTACGAAACAAGTCTACAGGCTACAAGGAAAAGTAGTTTGCCATTTAGCCCACTAACCAATTAATACAAGTGTAACATCTGATCCAGGATGTTAAGCTAATTGTTTCGTAAAGAGGAAATTACACAAAATCAGATTTTTAAAGTTTTAATTTCAAATTTTAGATATAAAATTTATTTATACAAAAATCAGATGTTAATTCCTCTCTATCTAAATTATAATTATCCAAATCCTAAAAATCAAAAACCATTTATCCCATTTTCATTCTCTCTCTAACCTCTCATCTCTCGCCTCTCTATCTGTTGCCTCTCTCTATCCCGTTGTTTCAAGGCCGACCGATACTGTTGTCAACACCGTGACTCCACCGGATAGCAGATGTTGTCGCTCTGTGATCGAAAACTGACGTTTGAGAGAGAAGAAAACGAACCGGATCCTGCTTCGCTGAGGTTTTAGAAGTGACAACTGATGAAAATGAAGGAGCAGAAGCAGATAAGGTGATTTTAAATCTGAATTGGCCGGAATTTCATGTGGAGAATGATTTTCACTGCTCCTATGGTGAATATTTCAACACTACTTGGGACGAATGTCAAAGTTCCATGGACCTTCTAAATCTCGAAATTAATTGACAGATTTATGGTGATCATTATGTTTTTTCTTTGGCTATTAATTTCGATTTCTAGGCTTTTTAATTTTATTGACCTTGGTGATTTCGTGGTGATGTGTGGTTGTGGTGCTTGTTCTAGTGGCAGTGGTTTTGGTGATGTTTGGTTGTGATTGGATATGGTGAGGTTGTGGTGGTGGTGGTGTTTGGGTGACGGTGACTAGTGGTGGCAACGAGTCGAGTCGAGCCGAGCCCGAGCCCGAGCCCGAAAAAAAAAAGCTCG
>CAIGRF010097430.1:7198-34477 GCA_903798235.1 Fraxinus ornus
AACAATGGAGGAGGGCAAATGGCTGGAGGCGGGTCGAGCAGATGGAGTGATTTGTGATAATTGTGAAGGATGTTTAAATTTTTGGAAATGGTTTTGGGCTATTTCTCCTGGGCTAAGACAATTGGACAGCTTATTAAAAAAAAAAAAAAAATTGAGCCCAAAAATCTTTTTTTAGCCCAGAAGTTCAGGATGGGCCTGTGCCCACCCTGGGCTATGCCCCTGCCCCTGCAGCTGCTTGTACTGGATTCGTTGAAACAAATTTTTTTCTTTTTTTTGACAATGAATAAACGCTTTAGATTATATACCTGGTAAGTTCTTTTATTAACTTATGTTTCTTGTAGCTTAGCTGGCCAAGAACTCGTATGCTCACATGAGAGGTGTTGATGTTGATTTCAAAACCCTTTGCCAACAATTTTTTTTTGTGAAATATGTTTAATTCCACCATTTTTGCCAAAATTAAATGGAATAAGGGAGGGGATTCGAACCCATGACCTCTCCCTACGATATTGAACACTTGACCGTTGTGGCACTCATGAAATTTGATAATAAAAGCCCGTTTAGTAGAGATTAAAATTAAAAAACTAACCGTTATTGTTGACTTTTATTAGACGAGTGGAATCCAATGACGGTTATATTTTCAATTTTAATTGGTACAAAAAATGCTCTAAATTTACCAAAATAATATATGTTATATATTAGCGGTTTTAATGCAATTGTAAAATTTCAAACCGTGTTCTTCTTTTGAATTATACAAAACTAAGGAACAATATCATTTGGTGAATATTGTTAATTTTTACAACAAAATTATCTATGTTCAGTTTGAACAAAATTAATGTTATATTTAAATTATAGACCTCATTTGATTTCACTTTTTTTCAAATTACATTTTTCTCTCTTCTTTTAATAGCACATTTTTCAATAAAATAATATTACATGCGAATTCAAAATTTTTCCTTATTTTTAACTACACATTCTCCATCATCCGACCTCATCCCATCACTTCACACCCTACTACTAACTCTAATTTATTTTTACGTCGTCACAGAAAATGAGCTCCGTCTCCGACCATAATCAGATCCCCATCCTCTACATCGTATGCTTTGATGAAGTTTTGACCACCAAGAACGAAAGCTAAAGCTATTTTGTTCTGGAATTTGCCAAAGGGCGGTGAATTGTTCACAAAAATTGTAAAAGGTTGCTTTAGCGGGGACCATCGCAAATGCTTCCAGCAATTAATCTCTGCCGTGGATTACTGCCATTCCCATGACGTCTTCCACCACGATCTGAGGTCAGGCATCGCTAGGTTTGCGGTGATGCTGCAGGTACGGTGGAGGTGGTGCATGTGGTTGGATAGAGTTGCAGTACTTTATGGTGGTGGTGATTTGGTGGAGGTGGAAGTGGAGCCATGGCGTTTGGATGGTGCCTGTGGAGATGGAGTGAAGTGTTGTGGGATGAATAGAATTTGTGACTAATTATTTGGGTGATTATGACCAATAAATTATTTAATTTGTGACTAATAAATAATATATGATAAGTTGTGACCAATAAACATTATGTCATCTAAAAAATGCGAGATTGATTTATAATTGCGGCTCACAATTTGTTTAGTTGTAACTAATTAATTTGATAATTTTTTACTATAAAACAAGTTGTGATCTATAAAATTTGTGATTGAGAAATAATATGTGATCTTGAATTAAGCCGTGACCTATAAAACTCGTGATTTGTGGCTGAGAAATAATACGCGATCTATTAATTTGTTAGTTTGTGACAATGAAATAATTTGTGACATATAAAATTAGTGATTTGTGACCGATAAATAATATGTGGTTTATTAATTTGTTAGTTTGTGAGTGAAATAAGTTGTGACCTATAAAATTCGTGATTTGTGATCGAAAAATAATGTGACATATTAATTTGATAATTTGTGATCAATAAATAAATTGTGATTTGTGACTTTGACGTTTTGTGATTTTGAATATTACGTAATTGTTACCATAAATTGTATAGTATCATAACTTAATATACTTAATTAATAAGATGTTTTTAATTATCTATTTAATTAATAAATTTTAATTATAACCCGATTTTTGAAATTTTATAGGAACTTTCTTGATTTTGAAATTTTATCTCTTAACTAGCTTAAATATGCAATCTACCCATTTTTGTTTGGCCAATTAGTAGTTATCCTATGGTAGCATTTGTTGGGTTAATTGCGCTTTTGGTCCAAATGTTGAACCACCCAATCCATGTCATTTGGATTATTTCTTAAATATCATTTAAACATGAGAAAAATACATAATTACACAGACCTCAAAAACACATTTTCAAAAATAAGAAACTTGTGAAAAAGTTTTCAAAATCAGGTTGTGACCACCTGATAATAGGTCAATGTCACAATAACAAGTAAAATGTTACAATATCACACAATTATGATCACAATCACAAATACACAAATTGGGAGTCACAATTACAAATTTAGTTATAATCACACAATTTTTTAAGTCATATATTATTTATTGGTCATAAATTACTAATTTTATCGATCATATATTATTTATTGATAACAAATTATCTATTTTATTGATCACAATTATCCAAATAATTGACCACAAACTCTTTTCATCCCACTCCACATCACAAGTAGGGACATGCAATTTCACAAATTGCATTAGAGGCCTCGATCCACAAATCCTTACCGAAACCCTAATTCTCCACTTTTTATGTACGTGTCTGGCCATAGGTGGTACACCATCTCAGGCGCTACGTTGAGCACTAGTACAATAGCAGCGTTGCGACGCTGCTGCGAACTATAGTGTCAGGGTGGTGCTTACGTGTGGGAAATGGTGGTGGCGATGGTCGGTGTCGTGGAATTGGGCGGCGATAACGTACGTCAATTGTAGTTGTATTGGTGTGATTGTGAATTAGGGAATGGGTAAAATAATAAATTAGGGTATTGTGGTAGGTAGGTGGGTAGGAGATGTGATACACTTGATTTTTGAAATAAAAAAAATCTTATACTTAATTGTTGAAAGGGATAACTACAGCAAAAGTCCCAAACTTTTGAAACACTAAACATATTTTTTCCAAACCTTTCAAAAGTTGCAGTCGTCACCCAAAACCTTTTCAACTGTTGCGTCACAGGCCCTTTTGGACAATTTCAATCCTTATTTCTATAGTTGATAAAAAAATGAGTTTGACCATTTTTTAAATAAAATTATAAAAGGGCAAAATAGTAACTTTCTATTTACTACATTAAATAATTAAAGTAAATACTTTAAAAAATAAAAGAAATAAAGAAAAATAAAAATCTTTATCTACTTCACCTAAAACCACCCCCACCCACCCCACCCCACCCCACCCAAACCAAAAACAATATCACCTAGTCACGTTGACGTCAGCTCCAACGTCGACGATACCGCAATCTGTCGCATGCATACTCCTTCAACACATTCTTATTCCTTTCCAGCCCTAACCCCAAAAACCAAATTAAAACCATGTTCTTGCCCTAGATTATTTGATTGGAGCATTAATTGAAGATAAACTCATTATAGTATGATGTTGCTGAAGGTTTTTAGGTGGCCAATTTTATGAATTAGCATCCCAAACTCGTAAATTGAAGGATTTGTCGTATGTATTGTCGGATGTGTCGAAAAAATGTGAGGTTCTTGATGCTTTGGAGGCTGATTTTGATCTATATATATTGTTGTTTGCTCAATGGTATGTGAGGTATGTGTTTGTGATTCATGGTTGGCGGTTGAGGCAATGAGTAATTTTATGATTGGGTTTGATTTTTGGTTGGGGGATGGGGGTGACAGTTTTTGGAGATGGCAATGATGTCGGTTTCAATGGTGGCGATGATGAAGGTTTTCGGTGGTAGCGATGGATGCGTGGAGTAGTGATGTCGGAGCTTTGCACTAACGCTGACAATCTCCAGCGGTTGTGGATGCGAAAGATGGGATGGATTTAGGTAGAAGAAGGTTCAAGGTTTCCATTTTTTTTCTTTTGTTATTTAATTATTTTAATTCTTTAATGTGATAAATATGGAAGTACCACTTTGCCCCCATTGACATTGATTAAAATGTGGTCAAAATTAAATTTTTTTGGTTCAACTGATGGTAGACCGAATGAAAACCGCCCAAAAAGGCATGTGATGCAACGGTTGAAAAGGTTTAGGGTGGCGGCTGCAACTTTTGAAAGGTTTGTAAAAGTTTGCTAGCGTTTCAAAAGTCTGAAACTTTTGCTGCAATTATTTGATAAATTGAAAAGTAGGTGTGAATATATTTTCCACTTTAAAAATCACATCCATTGTCACGATTACAAATAATATTGTCAAATAGTTGTATATTAATTTAAATATTGTAAAAATTAATAATATCTGAAATCCTGATTTGGCGTGACTTAAATAATTGATTAAGATTTAAATCAAAGTCAACATTTAATTTTAACTCTCCATTTCATGGGACCATAACTTTTCGATTGTATATTTCATCAATTTTTATCAGAATTTATTAAAAAAATATTTTTCTTCTATACCAAATAGAGGCTGAATATATGTTTCATAAAGATTTGTATTACAATCATAGTAAACAAAGAACAAGAGATAACCACTTAAAGGTTCTGTTTGAACTACATTATTGTAGAATGAGAATGAAATATATAGTTATTATTGGGTCCCACACAAGAGATATAAATTCAAAATTGATGGCTTGATGTGATGAATAACGATCATATTTTTCATTTTTATGGATGAAAAATGAGAAACAAACGAGAGCTAGAGCCTAAATAAGTTATTTTTAATTTTTACCAATTAAAATTATTTTAATTTCCAGATCCCTCTTTTACACGGATACCCGATACCCCTGGTAACGATCCTAAATGATTCGGGTCAAAACACTCTTAACCCGATTTCTTCCTCCGTCTTTCGCCTCTCCTCTGTAGTCAGACTCCGCAACTTCAAAAACTTCATCTGTGAATTCTTCCGACGTGCTGCACGCCGCCAACCTCCACAATAGCGCCACTACTTCTTGTGAGTAGACTTCTCTCTTAATAACAACTGGAGCATAATTTGGGTATTTTGTTTTCACTTTTTACTTCAATTTAATCGAATTATTGTGAATGAGTTGGAAATGGGCATTGCTTAATTTGTTTACGTTTTTGTTGCCTTTATTGTCGGTTTAATTTTGCCTTAATTTTTTGCCGTCGCCCTCTTTTGGCAATGCGAATCTGATATTTCTATTTTAATTTCAATACTTAATTTAAGTCAATTATTACCCTGTTTTGTTTTATCCTTTAAATTTTAAATGGGGTTAAATATTACTTGCGCAAGGATGAAATTAGTGTCATAGTCATGACAGAGATGATACTATTTATTTCCTGTTGGCCTTAAATATCTAGGGTTAACATATTTTCTTTACTGAGATGTATTTTAAATTGGTTCATTTCAGAATCTGAAACGATCACTTAGGGCGTGTTTGAATGCATTTATTTTCCATGAAAATTTTCAGTTTTCCATCCAAATTCCTACTTTGAAGTGTTTGATTGCTATTTTATTCCATGGAACTTTTAAAAATATGCTTAATTTTCCTTTTTTTTAAAGAAAACATTTTCTTTGGGGGAGTAGTTTTTTGTTTTCCTCAAAATAAGCAAAATATTTTTTCTTCTATGATATATTTTCCATGCCAATCAAACACACTATTAGAGCTTGACATCAGGAAATAGAGAAAAAGGTACAAGATAAATGTTTTTGTTTTATTTTTCTTCTCTGTAATTGTCGAGGGATTACATTTTTTATTTTATCTTCTAAATTGACTACATGTGGTTTCTGCTCCATAAAAGACATGGCTTGAACTCAATTTTCGAATTTTAGATGTGTTTATATATTTTTGGTATCTGTTTAAAACTATTGCACTGACTTGCATTATTATAGCCTATAGGTCTCACTTTACTCAGATGTCAAATCCTTTTATGATATATGTGTCATCAGCGTGTAAAGTAGATAGATCATGATTTCATATTCTAATTTCTTTTTATGCTATTTCTCAGGATGTTGTCTGCTGATTATCTGTGATTAAATCGAATTTTTTGAGAGATTGATTCTTTGAGGGTCTTTTTTTGCCAATGGGTTCACCTGAACGCACAAGGAGTTCTGCAAAACAGGATGTAGACGAGGATGTAGAGGTGAACATTGATAGTGTCAGGGAGGATGATGAGTGGGATGGTGATGATAAAAGAAAGCACCGGTCTAACAAGTCAAGGAAACCTTGTGAAGACGCTGATGGTTCGGATGGTAGTGCTAGAAAAAGAAGCTCGACTGACAGACATGAGAGTCGAAAGAGAGTGGCTAGTTCGAGCAGAGCTGACAGTGATCAGGATGACTATGAAGCTAGAAAGGAGCGCTCTAAGCAGTTGAAGAAAAAAATAGAAGTAAATTCCTTGGAAAAAATGAGCAGTTGGTATCAAGATGGAGAAGCAGAGAATAAACGTGAGAGTGGGGACAAATCTGGGAGTAGAGGACATAGTAGAGCTGATGAAAGAGACAGAAAGACATCCAGTTCAAAGTACTCAGATCATGATTTTAATGTTGAAAAGGCTCAAGAAAGAGATTCTAAATATTTGGATAGAAGGGATAGTGGCAGAGAAAAGGGACATGGGTCTGCCGACCACGGAAGAAACTCTCAGAGAAGATGGGATGAGTCCGATGCAGTTTGTAAAGATAATGAATATTTAGAAAAATCTAACGTAAGAAGTGGGAAGTCTTCTGATCCTAAGTTGGAGAGTGCCAGAGAAAGAAGTGACACCCTGAAAGTTGAGCCAGACAATAGCAAATGCGAAGGTTTTGACCCAATTGATGAAAAAGGTATTAAGGCTCAGGACAGAGAGGAGAGAAGAGCCAATTCAGAAAGGAGTAAGAGGGGAAAGTTTGAAGCTCTGGAGGACTTTGAGATAAGATCTTCACATGAAGATAGATCAAGTAAAGAGAGATTTGAGGAGACCAGACAGCCAAAAAATCCAACTAGTCGAGATGTTGATAGCCATGAGAGATCTTTCATTGCAGATGAAGACAGTAGCATGTTGGTGAGAGACAAAAGTAGGAGAGAGGTAGACAGTGCCAATGTTTCCAGGACACCTGAGAGGAGTGGAAGGCGTAATTATGAATCAGACAATTATGACATGGATTATGAAAGAGGTGCTAGTCTCAGGAGGAAAGAACTGGGTAAAGAGAGCTCATGGGATGATAAATCAAAAGAAAGAGACGACAGTTGGGTTGAAAAAAGTAGGGATAGGGAAAACATTAAAGATAACTGGAAAAGAAGGCAAGACAAGGATGCAAGAGATGGGGAAGTAGCCTACAGCCAGGGGAGAGATTGGGAATTTTCGAGGCGTGGACGTGAGAGGATTGATGGTGAAAGGCCTCATGGTCGCTCTGGTGGTAGGAAAGATGGAAGCAGGACTGAAGCTGTGAAAACCTCATCAAAGTATGGGATATCAAATGATAACTATGATGTTATTGAGATTCAGACCAAGCCGTTTGATCATGGAAGAGGGGAGTCTGAGTCCATGTTTGTGAAAAGCAATGATGTTGTTCTGCTATCTGACACTAAATTGGCCCCAAGTGCTGAAGTGTTTGATTATTCAAGGTCGGAAATGTCAAGAAATGCACCTGGATCTGGATCCTCTGGTGAAGGTTCAAAAGAAAAATTCATGGATGTTGGTGTTACAATGTCAGATTCATGGAGAGACGACACTGGTTACCAGGCAGAAAATTCTAGAGTCCAGAGAGGTGTTGGGTCGAATCACAGTGCATCAGGCCAAAGTTCTAGCAGTGGCTCACAACTCCCACTTGGAAATCTGGAGGCTGGTTCCTTCAGTAGAGGTGCTTTTCAAGGTGTCAGGGGAAGTAGAGTTGGGAGAGGGGGAAGGGGTAGGCCTCCTGGGAGAGAGAATCAACAGGCTGGTATTCCAATGCCCTTGATTGGACCACCATTTGGACCACTGGGAATGCCACTGCCTGGACCTATGCAATCTCTAACTCCTAACATGTCCCATGCTCCGGTTCCTCCAATTTCTCCAGGAATATTTATTCCACCATTTCAACCTCCTGTTGTTTGGCCTGGAGCTCGAGGTATTGAGATGAATATGCTTGCTGTTCCATCTGGTCTCCCACATGTTCCTCATGGGCCCTCAGGACCTAGACTTCCCCCTAATATCGGAAATCCACCAAATCCTGCTTTGTTTTTCAATCCATCAGGACCTGGAAGGGGAACGAGTCCTAACATGTGTGGCCCAAATTTTAATGCTAATGCTCCAGTAGTTCGTGGGCAACCTCAAGACAAAGCCCTTGGAGGCTGGGTTCCTTCTAGATCTAATGGACCCCTTGGCAAAGCTCCTTCTAGAGGAGAGCAGAACGATTACTCTCAAAACTTTGTCGACACTGGTATGCGTCCCCAGAATTTTATAAGGGAACTAGAGCTCACTAGTGTTGTGGAGGACTATCCAAAGCTTCGGGAGCTTATACAGAAAAAGGATGAAATTGTTGCCAAATCTTCTTCTCCTCCAATGTACTTTAAGTGTGATCTGCAGGAGCAGGTGCTTTCTCCAGAATTCTTTGCGACCAAGTTTGATGTCATTCTCATTGACCCACCTTGGGAGGAATACGTCCATCGAGCTCCTGGGGTGACTGATCATATGGAGTACTGGACATTTGAAGAAATTATGAATCTCAAGATTGAGGTAAGTATTGCATGTGTTTCTGATCATCTGCTGTTTCTTTATTTTTTTGTATCTTTTTATCAAAAAATTTAATGGTTGTGATCTATGTTGCTAACTTGTCATCAATTTAAATTTCTCATTTGGAATTCGTATTGTCTCTCACTTTTGAGTTAAATTATGCATCCCCAGGACTCCATCCTGGTGTATTCATTGTGTATTATAATTTTTTTCGTTTCTAACATTGGATACATTTGATTCTTCATTTTTTGTTTTCTATCTATAGTCAATTGCAGACACTCCATCTTTCATCTTCCTTTGGGTTGGTGATGGCGTTGGGCTAGAGCAAGGCCGACAATGTCTAAAGAAGGTAAGTAATGAGATCTTTAAGAAGATAAATTATTCACTTATAAACTGGTCACATTTATGTTATTTTATTGAAATTCCATGTCTCTTATTATTTTTTATTTTTATTGAATTAGGATTATAATTGTAAATTTATTGTTGTTTATTTATTTAAAATATATTTTTATTATGGTGTGATTATAATGTGATGTAGTAATTAAAATTTGTAGCAGCGATAATAGTTACCCTTTCCAGTTCCTCATTTTCTCCTATAAACCCGATAATGCCCCGGTAACGAACTTAAATGACTCGTGTTCAAAGCACTATTAACCCGATTTCTCTCCCCTCTCGCCTTTCCCTGTCGCCTCCTTCATCTGGGTATTTCTCCTTCTCCTCCGCCGACGCCGTTTACCACCGTAACAGCGCCACCACTTCTAGTGAGACTTCTCTCTCAATAAAAGGTGGAGCACAATTTATGTATTTTGTTTTTATATTCGTTCTCTCTTTTTACTTGAAGTTAAGTGAA
Source organism: Fraxinus ornus (assembly GCA_903798235.1). Lineage (NCBI taxonomy): Eukaryota > Viridiplantae > Streptophyta > Magnoliopsida > Lamiales > Oleaceae > Fraxinus > Fraxinus ornus. Next base: position 16,779 of record CAIGRF010097430.1, read on the forward strand.
TTAATGTGAATGAATTGGAAATGGGCATTACTTTATATTTTTTTTATTTGTTTTATCTTTTTGTTGTCGTATACTGTCGGTCTCATTTTGCCTTAATTTTTTCACCAACGCCCTATATTGGCAATCCGAATCTGATATTTCTAAGTGAATTTTATTACTTAATTTAAGTTAATTATGGATACGTATTTTGATCAAGCTTTGAATTTTAAAACTGGGTTAGTTATTACTTGCGCTAGGATGAAAAATGATTTAATTTGGCATTAGATATCTGGAGTTCATATAATTTCTTTACTGAGATGTACTTTAAATTGGTTCGTCTCAGGATTTAAAAAATAAAATAAATATCACTTAGAGAGCTTGTTACCGTGAAATAGAGAAAAGAGGTACAACGTAAAAGATGCTTTGTTCTCTGTAATTGTCTAGTTGTTGGATTACATTTTTTGTTCTCTCTCTGAAATTGACTACTCGTGGTCCATAATAAAAGACACTATTGAACTCGATTTTCGAACTTTAAATGTGCATATAAATTTCTAGTATCTGTTAAAAATTATTATGTTGACTGCATTGTTTAAGTCTGTAGGTCTCACTTTTTCCCGGATGTCAATTTCTTTAGTTATATATGTGCCGTCAATGTGTAAAGTACATTGATTATGATTTCTGATCCTAATTCCTTTTTTATGATTCTTAGGATGCTTCTTGTCTGCTGATTATTTGTGATTAAATCGAACTTTTTGCTTATAAAGCTAAGAGATCGACTTTTTGAGGGTCTGTTTTGGTAATGGGTTCACCTGAACGCACAAGGAGATCTGCGAGACAGGATGTAAATGAGGATGTAGAGGTGAACATTGATAGTGTCAGAGAGGATGATGAGTGGGATGGTGATGATAAGAGAAAACGCCGGTCAAACAAGTCAAGGAAACCTGGAATTGGAGAAGACGTTGATGTTTTGGATGGCAGTGCTAGAAAAAGAAGTGTGGCTGACAGACATGAGAGTCGAAAGAGAGTGGCTGGTTCGAGCAGAGCTGACAGCGATCAGGATGACTATGAAGCTAGAAAGGAGCGCTCTAAGCAGATGAAGAAAAAATTAGAAGTAAATGCATTGGAAAAAATGAGCAGTTGGTATGAAGATGGAGAAGCAGAGAATAAACATGAGAGTGGGGACAAATCTGAGAGTAGAGGACATAGTAGAGCTGATGAAAGGGACAGAAAGAAACCAAATTCAAAGTACTCAGAGCATGATTTTATTGTTGAAAAGGTTCAAAGAGATTCTAGACATTCAGATAGAAGGGATAGTGGCAGAGAAAAGGGACATGAGTCTGCTGAGCATGGAAGAAACTCTCAGAGAAGATGGGATGAGTCTGATGCGGTTGGTAAGTCTTCCGATCCGTCTTCCGATCCTAAGCTGGAGAGTTCCAGAGATAGAAGTGACTCTCTGAAAATTGAGCCAGGCAATAGCAAAAGCATGGATTTGGTCTCAATTGATGATAAAGGTATTAAGGCTCAGGACAGAGAGGAGAGAAGAGCTGACTCAGAAAAGTCTAAGAGGGAAAAGTTTGAAGCTTTGGAGGACATTGAGATATGTGCTGCACATGAAAATATATCAACTAAAGAGAGATTTGAGGAGAATAGACAGCCAAGAAACTCAATTAGTCGAGATGTTGACAGCCATGAGATGTCTTTCAATGCAGATGAAGATGGTAGAGACAAAAGTAGGAGAGAGATTGAGAGTTCCAATGTGTCCAGGACACCTGAGAGGAGTGGAAGGCATCATTATGAATCAGACAATTTAGATATGGATTATGAAAGAATTGCTAGTTTCAGGAGGAAAGAACATGGTAAAGATAGCTCGTGGGATGATAGATCAAAAGAAAGAGATGAAAGTTGGGGTGACAAAAGTAGGGATAGGGAAAACATTAAAGATAACTGGAAAAGAAGGCAAGACAAGGAAGCAAGAGATGGGGAAGTAGCCTATAATCTGGGAAGAGATTGGGAATTTTCAAGGCGTGGACGTGAGAGGATTGATGGTGAAAGGCCTCATGGCCGCATTGGTGGTAGAAAAGATGGAAGCAGGACTGAAGCTGTGAAAACCTCGTCAAAGTATGGGATATCAAATGATAACTATGATGTGATTGAGATCCAGACCAAGTCGTTTGATTATGGAAGGGAGGAGTCTGGATCGATTTTTGCAAGAAGCAGTGAGGTTGTTCTGCAATCTGACACTAAATCGGCCCCACGTGATGAAGAGTTTGGTCATTCAAGATCGGAAAGGTCAAGAAACACACCTGCATCTGGATCCTCTGGTGAAGGCTCAAAAGAAAAATTCATGGATGGTGGCCTTACAATGCCAGATTCATGGAGAGACGACTCTGATTATCAGGCAGAAAATTCTAGACTCCAGAGAGATGTTGGGTCGAATCATGGTGCTGCAGGCCAAAGTTCTAGCAGTGGGTCACAACTCCCACTTGGAAATCCGGAGCCTGGTTCTTTCAGTAGAGGTGCTTTTCAAGGTGTCCGGGGAAGTAGAGTAGGGAGAGGGGGAAGGGGTAGGCCTCCAGGGAGAGACAATCAACAGGCTGGTATTCCAATACCCTTGATTGGATCACCATCACCATTTGGACCACTTGGAATGCCACTTCCCGGACCTATGCAATCTCTAAATCCAAACATGCCCCCTGCTCCAGTTCCTCCAATTTCTCCAGGAGTATTTATTCCACCATTTCAACCTCCTGTTGTTTGGCCTGGTGCTCGAGGTGTTGAGATGAATATGCTTGCAGTTCCACCTGGTCTCCCACCTGTGCCTCCTGGGCCATCGGGACCTAGATTTCCCCATAATATCGGAAATCCACCAAATCCTGCTTTGTTTTTCAATTCATCAGGACCTGGAAGGGGGTCAATTCCTAACATGTCTGGCCTAAATTTTAATGCTAATGCTCCAGCAGTCCGTGGGCAACCTCAAGACAAAGCCCTTGGGGGCTGGGTTCCTTCTAGATCTAATGGACCTCATGGCAAAGCTCCTTCTAGAGGAGAGCAGAACGATTACTCTCAAAATTTTGTCGACACTGGTATGCGTCCCCAAAATTTTATAAGGGAACTAGAGCTCACTAGTGTCGTGGAGGACTATCCAAAGCTTCGGGAGCTTATACAGAAAAAGGACGAAATTGTTGCAAAATCTTCTTCTCCTCCTATGTATTATAAGTGTGATCTGCGGGATCAGGTGCTTTCTCCGGAATTCTTTGCGACCAAGTTTGATGTCATACTCATTGACCCACCTTGGGAGGAATATGTTCACCGAGCTCCTGGTGTGACCGATCACATGGAGTACTGGACGTTTGAAGAAATAATGAATCTCAAGATTGAGGTTGGTATTGCATGTATTTCTGATGCTCCGATGGTTCTTTATTTTTTATCTCTTATCATAAAAAATGTTTTCGTTGTTATCCATGTTGCTATTCTTGACATCAATTTAATGTATCACTTGGAATCGTATTCCCTTTCATTATTTCCCGTTTCAGTTAAATTATGCACCCCCAGGGCCACATCCTGGGGTATTCATTGGTTATTATAATTTTTTTCTTTCTTACCCTGTATACATTTGATTCATCACTTTTTCTATCTATAGGCAATTGCAGACACTCCATCTTTCATCTTCCTTTGGGTTGGTGATGGTGTTGGGCTAGAGCAAGGCAGACAATGTCTAAAGAAGGTAAAGAATGAGATCTCCAAGAGAACTGGTCACATTTATGTTATTTTCTTTTTGTCGATAATTATTGCCCCTCTTTTTTGTCTCTTTACTTCCCTTTGGTTTCTGTGATTTAAATCTCTGTATTATTTGAATTTTTTTTATTTGTAACCGTCATTACCTGTTTTATCCAGTGGGGATTTCGCAGATGTGAAGATATATGTTGGGTGAAGACAAATAAAACAAATGCAACCCCAGGATTGCGTCATGATTCTCATACTCTATTTCAGCGCTCAAAGGTTATAAAGTGTTGTCCACTCTCACATAATGTTATAAGTATAATTATTGGAGTCTGTGAAGATACTATTTCTAAAATTCCATATGTTCTTACCAATTATTTTCTTATATGAACAAAAATATTTATGAATCCAGATAAGAATATATGACTTTTGGATGAAAATAATATTATGACCAGAAAATCTAAATTGGACATCAATTAATACACTGGTATCTAGGCCATGAAGTCCTTGTTGATAGAAATCATTAAAATTCATTTAGTTCAATATACAGAAAGGCTGCTTTTATTCTTTTAACCTTATTTTAAATGCATATGTAATGATAAAGAACTTCACATATAATCTGACCTATATTTAAGTCCTTGAGCTAGTAATAACGACTTAACATTTAATTGATCATTCATTTGTTATCTAATTTGAAGACAAAGTAAATATTATCGTAACCATGTAATTTCATGCCTTACTTTTGGTTGTGGCAATTTAGCCACGCTGCTCACGAGCTCTGCTACTTGGCTCGCGAGCAGCCCGGCCCGAGCTGAGCTTCCTTATTAACGTGGTGCACCTAGACGAGCCCGCCTCAAAGGATCATGAGTTTCATGAACCAGCTTGTGTGGACTTGTGAGGCCCGCTTGCAAAAGAAGGCCTAAACAAGCCTGTAAATGCAGGCTTCTTTTGCAGTATTTGAATGTGATGGACACATCACATGGTGATTAATGTAGCGGTCTCAAGCCCAGAAAATGGAGGGTTGTAAACTTGTAAAATGTAAATTGTATTATATATTATTAATTATAGTATTTTACTAAATGAATGTGTTATTGTATTTTTTTCCAATTGGATATTTTGTCTTTATAAAGCTTGAAAAACATTTGTTTACTTTAATATCATGATTACTGGTAAGAAGCGATAGGATTCTGGGTGATGAAAGGAGATGTGAATAAGTTAGAAGTGTGGTTCTAGGAGTGACCACAGTGCAAGTCTTAGGTTGGCTATAAAATTTATAAATGTTTAAAGAAAAAATAAACTCAATTTTCACCTTTACCTTATGGGTCATGATCCCACGAGCTGAGCCCAATGGGCCGGCTCGTGAGTCGGTTCGGCTTATTGTTACCCCTAACTCTTTAACTTTAGTTTGAATAAGATCTTAGTATCCGTCAAACTAAAGAATAATTAACTCTTTCTCCGTCAAACTAAAGAATAATTAACTCTTTCTCAAAAACCTATCATGTATCATTGCTTTTGCTTTCTGATTGCCATCTTTGACAAATTCCAAATCATTATTTTACTGAATACAAGTAATGTAGGTCATGTCTTGAAAAATAGTGGAGTGTTGAAATATTAACTCTGGGATGTTGAACTATGTCAGTGTGGTTTTATCTGTTAGTAGAGTTAATCAACTTATGATACATAATTTAAAGAGCTTGAAAGATGTTTTTTCTTCTATAGATTCATTCTGGCATCCATGCTGCTGTATTGCTATTTTATTTATATATTTTGGTGTATGTGGAAAGGTATCTATGTTGGTATATCCAATGTCCTGACAGCTGCCTTGTCATCATTATGAAGGAACACTGCTTGATGGGAATAAAAGGAACAGTACGTCGCAGTACTGATGGTCACATAATCCATGCCAATATTGACACTGATGTAATAATTGCTGAGGAGCCTCCTTATGGTACGTGTAACCTTGGATTTTACTGGTGTAAGTCAGTAGTCCCTCTCTACTATGAATTCTTATCTTTGAACTTGTGTTATATTTAAATCCTCTTTATGATTTATTTTCCAATCTTGAAATACTAGAAAGAAATTTTAACTTCTCAAGCATTCAGACATTACCTGTTTGTCTATTCTTTGTTTTTCCTTTCCTAGTTCTTTTCTTCATCTGTAAAATTTACCTTCCTCTGGTCAGCTTTCTTATTATTATCCAATTTGTAGCTTTATCTGGAGGTTGTTGCTCGCTCTAAAGTTGTTGCAATTGATTTTGGTGTCATTACTACTCTCTCCAAGAATTGGTTTTGTTGTTATATGAAGGAAATTGATAGAACAACATTTAGCATTTTATCTGCTTACCATGATAAGACTCGCTGGCTGAGAATTGTAGAACTACAGTGTCATACTCTGTCTGTTATCTCAACATGCAGGCTCCTTTTTGAAATGGAAATCGTATCTCTCTCTCTTCCAATCTTATTTCTTTGTTTCTATATACTATTCTATTCTTCCACATGTTAAATCAAATTTGCCAACAATGAAGATTCATATGTTTTAAGCATTGAAAATGTTTTATACCCACCGCCTTTATGTTTAATAGATTCAAGCAATCTTCAAACTAGCCCTGCAAAGATTTCTAGTTTTACATATTTAATCCAAGTACTTTATTTCTACTGCTATTTTTTGTTTTCTCCTTTTCGTTTATGTTCTTCCACGGGACAATACGTCTTTTCATTTTAGTCATGTCATCAATTGAGATTAAACAATTCTTGAGTGTTCCACACCTGTCTTTACTTCTAAGCGAAGATCTAGCAAGCTTCAAACTGTCCCTGTACAATTTTTTTCAGGTTTGCTAATTTGTATCTTAAAGTGTGATCACAGGTTTTTAATGTAATTACATAAAACTAGGCTTGATATGTGAGAACGAAGAAGTTGTTCTCTTAGGAAAAGTATAAAAGAATACCCTTAGTTAAGTAATTATGAGCAATTCATTAAGCTTGTTGTTAACCATGTAATCCAAACATGTACAGAATTATTCGTACAATCTTGTTGGCTAAACTAGGTTATAATTTCACCACGTTGCAGAGATATATCCTCTCTTGATATACATTTTCGGTTGGTTCTGACTGGTAATAAACTTGACCGCCAATTATATTTCAGGATCAACTGCAAAGCCTGAAGATATGTATAAGATAATTGAACATTTTGCTCTTGGACGGAGAAGGCTTGAACTTTTCGGTGAAGATCATAACATTCGTTCTGGCTGGTTGACAGTTGGTAAAGGATTATCTTCCTCAAATTTTAATTCTGAGGTAAACTTGCCTGTTTGTTCAATATTGGTAAATTTTTTCAGCTTTTGGCTTCTTGAAATGGAACAGTAAGAATAGCACTGAGCTATCCAAGTAAGAATGATATGTGCTATCCATTCTGCACGATCTTTTTGACAAACTGTTGTGAAATGAAATTTTATTAGCATTTAAAAGTGGTTGATCTTCTAGGATATCTGGTGTCATTCTGAGATGATAGTAGAAGCTTATACCAGGCTGCGACTGATGGCTTGATATAAAGTAAATGTCTATTGCAAAATATATATATTTGCTAGCTTTCGCTCGAACTTTTTATGGTAAATTGGATAGTGAAATAGGAAAGTAAATAGCCTTTATTATTTATTTTCAGTTGGAAAAGAGAGAGAGAGAGAGAGAGAGAGAGAGAGTAAATGAGAGTAGTTTGGTATCGCTGTTTAAGCCACTTATGTCAAGTTTGGTATATGGAGGATTGGATATCATTAGACATTAGCAGTGTTTTAAAAAGCGTACAGTCTGGTGAAGCTTGGAGGTCGAGCTTCGGCCTATATGAGCTCAGGCGAAGCCTAGGCATTAACGCTTTCTTATTTTAATATTATTTTAAATTTTTAAATCAATCTAAAAATTATTTAATAATAATAAAAAAAAACGTAAAAAAAGTGTTGAAAGATGTAAAAAGCGTAAAAGTGAAAAAATAGTGCACACTAGGCATGCCTAGGCGTGAAAAACAATAAAAAATGTAAAAAAATGAACATGGTCATTAGACATTATTTAAGAAGAAATCTTGTTCATTCTATAGTCTAGCAATCTGTAGCAAACATGCACTTATTGTTGCAATTGTAAAGAATAATGCTATTTAGCACCGGTCTACATTTTATAGGTTCAATTAACTGAGTCAATCTCTCATTTAATACCATGTAATTGCCCCAGATTGGTACTTAAATAGCATTACTCAATTGTAAATAACATGCATGGCCCACTTGATTCTTATATAATTACTGTGCCCATAGGACAAGCGGTTCAATGCTCAAGGGATTAGACTGATTTTCTGGATTTCTTCATCTTTGATCGATGTTTTTTTTTTTTAAAGCTCACTTATTTACTTATAAGAACTTTTTAAGCTTTGCTAAACACACTGACATGTAACTTGGGGATTTTCAGGCATATATTAGGCGTTTCATGGATAAGGACGGAAAAGTTTGGCAAGGAGGGGGAGGAAGAAATCCACCACCAGAGGCACCACACCTTGTCCTGACTACTCCCGAAATAGAGGCTCTTCGTCCAAAGTCACCCATGAAGAACCAGCTGCAAATGCAACAGCAGCAGTCGGTATCTATAACCCTGACAACAGCAAATTCCAGCAACAAAAGGACTTCCGGAAATTCCCCACAAAATCATAATGCTCCTAATCTAAATCAAGAGGCCTCGAGTTCTAATGTCTCGACTCCAGGTCCCTGGGCTTCACCAATGCAAAGCATAAAAGGAAGAGAGAGTGGCTATATGGGTACTGATGATAGGGTTTTCGATGTATACGGTTATAATGCACCATCATTTGGTCCGGCTAATGGAGACTTTTCGGATTATGATGCTCAGAGAGGAATGAATATGTTGTAGCCAATTAATCAACATTTGTTGTTCTGTTGACATTTCTTGAAATTTTGTTATTTTTGATAAAAATATTAATCTTTTATATGAAAATGCCTTCCATTCCATATTTTCTACTCCTTGGATTCGGATGTAGCACATGAAAGTGGAACGGATGCAGCAAAACCAGCTCGAATTCGGCAAATTCATTCAATAAATGCAGGTCTGATAGCAATTATTCTTACTGTATAGTCAAAAGTAGATATATTCTAATCACGGATTGAAATGCTAATGCACATGGATTGAGTTAATAATTTTCCTGCTCTTAAAAAGTAATTTTATTTGTACATGTGATGGGTTTTCACGTTTCGTCAGCATATGATTCCAATTCATCACGGGCCTTTGGCCAAGGAGGACTTGTAATGATTGGTATTGTCACATGAATAAATTAATCATACTCATTTTGCCCTTGTATTATTCTCTTTTCTTTTACAAACTAATGTAGATATGTATATTTACGACGTCAACATGTTTGTATCGATCTAAAAGACCTTCATCCTTGGCGAGAGCCGAGCCAATTGAGATTCCTTTCGTTCAGTGTAAATAAAAATCTATCTATAATTTTTGCATACAATCATTCTTGAATAAAACATCGAGATGTTTTCAAAAGGCAAGTACTCTCGATGTTTACAAAGTATAATTTTGACAAATAACAGTAAATGAATTTTCACGTTCGATATTGACATCAACAAACCACATCACCTAAAACTGGTCAAATCAAACCACATTTTTTCAAAAGGAGGGAGTGAGGAATGATTATCCATTTCTTACTTTGTTCTTAAGCTACTTATTACTATTTGATACAATTGACATGCCATTAACCCCTGATAGTCTCACCCTTTGGTGACAAGAAGTTAATGAATCCCCAATCAGACAATAAGAACATTACCAAGTGGAACAATTTCATTGGACCTTCATGATAGATAGATATGCACATGTTAACTAAGAATATGATTAACAAAATGTATGTCTAGTGGGCTTTCTTACTTTGTTTATAATATAAGACCAACAACAATTAGGACCAACCATAATGTCATTATCAATGTTGTCACATGGCACTAATCAATACCTCCATGTCCAAATCCGCGAATACTATAATTATCAGACTCGACCTAGATTATTAACTGAATAAAATCATCAAATTTTTGTATTCGATCTTCCAAGTTATTGATTTTATCACGGGCTCCCATTTTGAGTTTTAACAGTATTATCATTAATTATGTACTAATTCAAACTCTTATATGAGTTTCGACCTATGAAAATTCTGACACTACTCATAGGCAAGTGAATTTTGAATCTAATTGCTATCAAAAATAAAGAAGATAGATAAATAATAAAATTTATATGTGCCAAAATATACCGAACATATCATAAATATTGGATACCTCGAAGCATTGAATATTTCCAAAATGGTCCTCGTGAACTTGCTTTCTCTTTATATATATATGATTAAGACATAAAAATATGATATTTTCGTTCCTTGTATCTTCCAACTCGTAAAAAGTTCTGTAATTCACTTCCTCTTTCTTGTGGGTTGATCATGGCCGTTAATTCATTTGATGAAGAGTGTGATTATCTGTTCAAGGCTGTTCTGATAGGGGATTCAGCAGTTGGGAAAACAAATATTCTTTCAAGATTGGCCAAAAATGAATTTCACTTGGACTCTAAACCAACCATAGGAGTTGAATTTGCTTACAAGAATATTAGAGTAGGTGATAAGCTCATCAAGGCTCAGATATGGGACACTGCTGGACAGGAAAGGTAATCCCTTCTTTTATAACGCGAAAACTAAACAAATTTTACAGTTTTTGGTGCGCGGAATTGGCCAGGATTAGATGGATAGTCTATCTTCTTTAATTTTGTCTGTTTTTGTTGAGTTAGGGGCGAAAAAAAAAGGTTGAAATCTTTGTATCTATAGTGTTTTTTGCCCGATGGGTTTCTCTCGGTTTAGTGGAAGTTTAGAATCTTGGATTACTAAAGCGGAAAAGAGGAAAATCTGAATTTTCTTTGCACTTATTCAAGGTAAAGAATAAGAGAAAATCTTATTCAAGGTAAAGAATGAGGATCATGTTCATACAATTTTGCACTTCTCTATAAATATAATATGTGTTTTGGGTAATGAATTAGTGGTAAATATATGAAGAATTATCCAGTATTGTGTAACAAACGTACATTAAAAGGTTTCACTCATTTGATTATGGCCCAAGGAATAGTTCTTTAGTTGCTCTGGTTCTGCAATCTTGTTGACATGAGAAACAATATTTTGTGCAGATTTAGGGCCATCACAAGTTCGTACTACCGTGGAGCGCTAGGTGCCTTGCTCGTCTACGACATAACCAGGCGGGCGACGTTTGAGAATCTGAAAAAATGGCTATATGAAGTAAGGGAATTTGGAAGCTCAGACATGGTGATTATTCTTGTTGGCAACAAATCTGATTTGAGCAATTCAAGAGAAGTCAATGTAGAAGATGGGCAAAGTTTGGCACAATTAGAAGAAATAGCTTTTATGGAAACATCTGCTAAAGAGAATTTGAATGTGGAAGAGGCATTTCATCAGATGGTTAGAAGAATTCATGAAATAAACAGTAAAAAAGACTTAGAAATGAAGAAAATAAATGATGAAAGAGCTGGTTCAATCCTGCAGGGGACAAAAGAAATTATATGCATTGATGAAGTATCTGCCTCTACAAAAACTAGTAATTGTTGTTCATATTGAACACCACTTCTTATTTATTTTTTGCTTTTTAAAGGGCGGATGAAGCATATAACTGTTACTAAACAAAGTCCTACAATATTTTTTTTCCTTATCTTTATTGTATAACAAATATGACGATTTCATTTGGCTTTTCGGTCGATTGAAAACTGAGCACTACAAGGTAAAAGTTCGCGACTAGGATAGGACATGAAAAGTTGAGCATTTGCCTGCTATATTTTGTATGAGATATGCTATGAGTACATGAAATTGATTTTTCCAGTACTTGCAGACTTTTTTGTACAAGGCTTTCTCAATATTAACCCCTTTCTTTTGTTTATTGTTATTATTACCTACTTTTCTTCCATGGCTAACGAAAAATTCTTATTATTTTGTGGCTCAATTCGTTAGATCTTTAATGCATCTATTCCTATGTGGCTTTTAACATGACATTGGGATTTACTGACTGTATATGGAATGAAGAAGCTCACAATTGAAGATACAGGAGATAGTCTAGAAGGATAGTATAGAAGGTTAGAAATAACAATATTGTAAGTTTGGATGAAACTGAGGAGGTTTATGCTCGTGCATTGTAACGTGAGGCATTCTTGAAGTTGCACAAGGATGCTCAAATTAGAGTTTCGAGTTATCAAATATGAGTTCATCTTGCATCAAAATCATTAATACGAACTTAGCGCGTGAATATACTATTGCAAAATTCTTGTGAAGGAATTTGTTGCAATCAATAATGCTACTCAAACATTGCCTTTGACCGAAGCGGTAACAGATTGACGTGGAAAATGAAGGTAAGAAAATAAAAAAAACAATGAAAAAGAAAAGGGAAAGTTATTCAAAAGGCTGATCAAAACCCATTTTTCTCCACCGTAGTTCATAATAAGCGGGCAAACCGGGAAAATCATTCTTCCCCCAAATTTGGAGAGAAACACTTCTGCTGCTCTGCATCTCCTTCTCTCCTGTAATGAAGAAGTCACCAGTACCCATTTCAGTGGCTTGAGCTGCGAAACATATCTGTGGAGGATATCAAATTTCGAGTTTCTTCAAGAATCGCAAGTAAGAAAAATCTATTCCACAGCCTTTGTTTTTCGTCTTTCTACAATTAAAATGAAATCAAAATGGGTAGTGTCCTACGTTACATGAACATAAAGGATTACTGAGAATTTTACTAATCAATTATTATTATTATTATTTTTTTTGCTTTTACCCCATTCTCCGACAACGTAAAAAAAGGGGAAAAGCTGGGGAACAACCAGATCTAGAGAAAACTCAGGGATATGTGTATATATATTATGTGAAAATCAACAGGATTCACCCAAAAATTATAGTATTGAGGGTGGAAATGTAGGAGATACGAGTAAAATTTGTAGTGGTCCGTGTCTGTGGTTTATTTTTTATTTTTTAATTCCATGGTTTAACAAAAACCTGTACCAGTTTATTGATCTCTTCATGTTCTTGCAAATCTTTTTCTTTCAATAATCCTCTATCATTGGTGCAATTGTGGCTGAGTTTAAAAAATGTGCTGCTTTTGAATAAGTTTTTAATCTTTTATATTCATGAAACTTGAAAATAGTAGGGTGTGAAAAAAAAAAATATTTATTGACATGTTTGGAAAAAAAAATTACTAGTTGCAAATGTTTTTTGAAGAATAAGCTTAGCCCAAACATGCTGTTGGTGTGCTATCCAATGTTGGGTAAAAAAAAAGTGTTACCATTCATTTTACACCTGTCAGCAAAGTCTGAACATTGTGTTAAAATCAGTGTTCTAAAAAGTGTAAAGCGTGGTTAGGCGTGGAGGCCAAGTTTCAAGCTTTACAAGCTTAGGCGGGCCTAGGCGAAGTTTAGGCGTAAAAAAGCGTTTTTTAATTTTAATTTTAATTTTCAATCATTGTAAAAAAATTCAATAATACATACCAAACATCTAAAATTATAAAATAGTGTATTTACTTAATAATTCCTACATAAATATAAGTTTCAAAATCATAATTACATAACGTAGATAACTTGTAGCTTAAATCTTATCTAATCTAAGTTTTTATCGAACTCCAATTCATTTTAGAGTATTATTTTTTTTTTGTTATTAAGTCTTTTCAGTTCTCTGGAGTCTGAAGTTTTTGAAGTTTGAAGGGATAGTGAGCTACTGAGTTTGGGCTGTGGATTTTATTTTTTTAGAAAAAGAAAAAAATTGGACCTCTTTAAAATTTGGGCCTAGGCGCGCTTGGACGAGCATTAAGCAGTCAACAACAACGTTGACCGCTTAATTTCGCTTAGGATAGGCGCGCCTAGGCAGCGGTCAACAACAACGTCGACCACTTTATTCTTGCTTAAGCTCAAGGCGAAGCGTTTTCATCACGCTTCGCGTCTAGGCGCGCTTTTTAGAACACTGGTTAAAACTATGTTATAAGCAAAGTATGATGGCATAAATTAGTCATGGATTGACAGTTATGTTAGAAATGCCAGGCTTGAAAGCATGCTCACTGAATTTAGGCTGAGAATTGAGCCAAATATTGGTTGACATTCATAAACGGTTTATAGTTGATAAAATCAATTTTTATCCAGACATTACTTGTGAAACTAACAAGTAATTCAAGTATTCATCAATTAGGTTTTTGTTGTTCAATTACTTTTGTTTCAAGTTTACAAGAATGATAGATATGACGTTTTTGTTATGTCGTTAGGTTTTCATTTGTTTATATATAGAATTAATATATGTTGTGATTATTATCTTATTTGGTGTTTGATTCTCAACTAAAAATGAGAGGAAAGAGTCATGGAGTCTGTCATAGTTATAGACTGAAGGGACATTTTTTTGCGGAATGCTCGAACAAACGACCCTACCCATGGTGCAAACATGCGTTTTTGAAGTGTTTTGAGGCGGAGAAGAACACCAACAATAAAAGTAGACTATTCAATACGTGCATCATGAAATGTGGTTTTTGGGAGTAGGTTAAAAATGCGTAAACGAGCGGTGAATCAAGTTCAGTCACCAGTACTCAAGATTTATCTTGCATTTTCGAAATACGACACCGATTAACTGGTGAACAAGACATGGAGATTGCTATGAATGTGACTATATGCAAAGGAAGAGCACGTAACTGAATGAGATAAGGAGATTCGCTAGCTTGAACTCAAGCAGTTTCTTTTGAATGAAATTGTAATTTTCAATTATGTAAATATATGTAATTTCAACTATTCTCTAGGATCTAGGATTTTTGTTTCAATAATCTGAGTTCCTTAAATTCGTGTTCAATTCCGCTTCCCTATTTTAGATGTTATTTCTTTGTGCTTTACTTCCTGTGACATTCCAACAATGAAATCCAGAATAAATTGCTACGAGCTGAACACTAAAGGAAGCACCCAATTAATTTGTATGCGCTTATTATTACTACGAAGCACTGAAGGAAGCATACCACAAAGCTAATAGCACCTAATTAAATTGTTACAAGCTAAACACTAAATGAAGCACATCACACACCACGTATTTTGTAAATCAATTTTAACACGTGTTTCTATCCTCCATTCGTCAAGTACTTCTGCCTCTGGTAAGCTTCACATCTCTTTTTCGATAATTTTATTTTGTCTGAATAACTTTCGTAATGGGATATTGTAGTTTTGTCGACTATTCGTATTTCTTCATTTGACTGTTTGCATCATAGTTATAAAATTCGACCCGGATCGGCCTGTGGGCCGGAAAATCGGTGACTCGGGCTCTTGTCTGGGTCGGGTAGATTAATTTAATATGGATGCACATGACTCGATCAAAACTCGACTTTGACTGAGTTAACCGACGATTTTGACCGAGTTAACTTGGTCGGTTGACCGATTTTCAAAATTGCATTTTAAAATATTGGGGTCCATTCTAAGTAAAGCAATTACTTTTTCACCATTAGAGTTGTAGAGTACTTCAATATTTATTATATGCAAGAAGTAATATGTATCCAATTTATCATTATATATTTTCTAAAAGTATTTTTTAAAGAAACTTGGTCAAGCATTTAACTTTATTTTATATACCTAAATAATTAGTGAAAAATAATTTTAAAAAATATATAATTTTGCCTAAAAAAATTTATGTAAGATAATTTTTTTTTTTTTATAGATTTTTATGTAATGACCCACCGGTTTGACCCGTAACTCAAAACCCAATACCTTGTCTGAGTCGATGTCCGTGTCGAATCTAATAACTATTATTTGCAGTATTTGAAAAAGAAGAACCATAAGAGAGAGAAATTGAGTGGTAGTGGTGAGGGGAGAAAAAGGGAAATTTATTTTCTTTAATTTTAATTTTTTTATTATTTATGTGGAACTTATTTTTACTTTTTTTTTTCTTTTTGAAAAATTTAGGATTACAGGTAAAAATAATTCTTTATCTTTATCTTCTTCTTCTTCTTTTTTTTTTAAATAAAAATGTATATTCATCATTTTACAAAGATTTATTGAGAAAATAGAAGAAAATGGGATCTTCTGCACCTCAAATTTGTATAGAGGGTTTTGGCCAGTTTGAAAAGACAGGGGTATTTGGCAATAGATTTATACTTTGGGGGTATAGAGCAAATAAGCCATTAAGTAATTAACTAATAAGATAAATTTCATTGTGTAAAATAATTCATTAATCATATTCGTACTAATTGTTATCTTAGCATAAAACCATTTTTATTTGTTTGTAGTCATACAATTTTTGTTATTTTGGCTGCAATTTCTTTTTGATTCACTGGACTGCAAAATTTCATGTTCTTACTTCTTATCCTCTTGCGAGAACATAAAATACCTTTGAATTTTCACTTTTTTTTTTTCTCTTTTCCAATTGTTTGGATTTTATTTCCATTTTTGACACTTCAGTCTTTACTACATTTATTTATTTATTTTTAAATAAAGCGGTTCTCAAAAATGTTTTTTAAATGTGAAAGAGATGAGAAACTAAAGATTCTTATTCTTAACTTCTCGAATAAAACTTCCGAAATGAACGTAAAATGTTGCATGCCAAACGTTAAAAATAATGGAGTATTGAGGAGTAACAACTATTTTGTCATTCGATAAAATGATTTACTCATTAAATCATTAATTTAGCACGACATCTTATCATACTAGATTAGACCGTATAAGAAATTAGGTATAAAATTTGATTAAGCAAGAGGAGATAATATTATTGTATTGTATTTATCTCAATAACAAATAAGTAAACATGCAAAAAAAGATTAATATTCCCACAGAGCGAAAACTATACACGAGTCAAGTCCAAATTAGATGTGATGTTCTGGACTTGTAATACTTTGCATATATTGAAACTATGAGATGAGTGGGCTTGGACACTGAAATAGGATTAGAAAAAAGTATTGACCATTCCAAAACTAAGAAACAAAGTTTAAAATTTCTAAAATCAGACATTAATTAGATTTTATTTATGAAATGATTAATTAAAAATATATTTTATTAAATAAATATAGTAATGTCACAATTCTATATTATATTTGGTCACAAATTATTTTTCGGTCACGAATAAAAAACATTATAGGTCACAATTTATTTATTGGTCATAGATTAAAAAATTTATAGGTTACAAATCACAAATTTTATAAGTCACGATTCAAAATTTTAGGTCACATAATATTTATTGATCACAAGTTTTCGATGACATTATTTATTGATCACAAAATATTCAATTTATTGGTCACAATTTCAAATAGATCACGTATTTATTTATTGATCACAAATTAACCAATTTATTAGTCACAATTAACCAAATAATTGGTCACAAATACCCTCCACCCCACAGCATCTCACCCACAAACCATCGTACAATAACTACCACCGACCACCACCATCAGCAAAAAAATAAAATCCAAAATTATCAGTTATCGCCACAACCACCACTAACATCACCACCACGCCACCTCAGCACAACCACCTGCATTATACTATCAATACCAATATCATCACACCACCATCGCCTCCACATATACCATCACCTCGCTTTTGATATCAACTCGTTTTGGTTCTACAAGTTTCAAAAGAAGTGAAAAATCATAAAATACAGAAAAACTCTCGAACGAAATTGTGGTCTCTTGCTACAACAACAAGGAAAGCCACTAGTCACTTCAATGAAAGTCGAATACTTGATCAAGGAGGCCAAGGGATGGTTTATAAAAGAATGTTATATGATGAAAAAATCGTATCAATAAAAAATTTCAAGTTAGTAGATGAAAATCAAGTGGAACAATGAGATTGCCATATTTTCGTAAGTTATTCATAGGAATATAATTACGTCAAGAAACAGATGTTCCTTGATGAGTGTAATTAACTCATTAAACAAGCACCTCTAAATCTTAGTTTTTGGTTTGATCTTGAATTCTTTTGAACGTTTGGATG
>CAIGRF010097430.1:39659-55609 GCA_903798235.1 Fraxinus ornus
GGGGTGGGGTAATTATATTATATTATAATTAAATGTTTAATAATAAATTGATTTGATAATTCATTATTTGTTAAATAAAAAAATTTAAAAAACTTAATTTTTGAATTTTGAAACTTGGTTTTGTATTTTTGAAATGGTGTAAAGTAAATGTCTTAGAAATGTATTGTTCCCTTATTATTAGTCCATTATCTTAGCCCATCTTATTGGTTTTGTTGGCCCATAAAGGGAGATGTGAGTCTTGGCCCATTTAGGTTGATAACCTAATTTATATCCATCTTTCTTGTGTAAACTAGTGTGTGTGTGAAGTGTGCAAGAGGGTCGAGAGAGGGGCAGCCGAGTTGTGGGGGAGATTTCTTGGTGAGACTCTACCATTGTTACCCTCTCCTTCTTCCTTCCTATGTGGACTTGCTAACCACCACCACCATGATCCTTTGTGGATGAAATCTTGGAGCAACCAAGTAGAGGAAGGTCTTGGGTCGAGTTTGAAGCCGTGTGGTGTTCGATTGGTTTTTCTGAGCCCGGTTTGGTGTGATTGGAGTCCTAAATTTCTACAGAGGAAAATGCCAACTATTGAAGAAGTAGCCATGGAGTTGGAGATTGTTAGAATGTCTAATTGCATTCGATTGCATTTGAACTTAAATATCAAGGCATACCGAGGAAAAACCATTTGGATCCTCTAAAGATTCACACTCTTTGTTATGCCTTCATTGGTTTCTAAACAATTTCCTCATATATTGCAACCACCTATTTTTACAATTGTGTATTTAGGCTTGGTTTGATATTGTTGTGCTTTTAAAAGAATCAGTTGTAAACATAACGAAGAAAAATAAGCTACAGAAGAATTAGATCATTGTTCGGTGAACTTTTGTTTCAAATTGTTTTATGTTTCCTAATCAACAATTCAGCGTTTGGTAAAAAAATAAAAATAAAAAATCAAAACGATTTATCATTATGCATGTGTATAATTACTAAAATGGATATTGAATAATTGCATTACATGGATTAGACGTTGATAAATATTAAATAGTTTAATCAATATTTAAATTAATTAACCATTTATAATTTTAGAAATCATTATCAGTCAAATTAAATTACATATTTAAAATAAGTTAGGAAACACAATATATGAAACATATTATGATAGCAATTCACATTTATCAATAATCTATACATAAATTTAAGCATTAGTATTCTTAATATTATTGAATTGTACTAGTCCCAATATCAAATAAATAAACAAAACAAAAAGATCAATATTCAAAACTATAAAACTACACATATTGAATCAAAATTCGATGCCATGATCATGACTTGAATTACTTTGCGTACGTTGATACTTTGAGGAGTAGGCTTGAGCATGAAATGGGATTACTAGTGCCGCTATCAACTTGCTTTTCGCTATACAAGTTTCAAAAGAAGAGAAAAACTTAAAAATTCAAAGAAAATTCTTCAAATGAAATGGTGGTCTTCCGCAACAACAAGAAATATCAATGAACGGAGGTATATATCTTGAAAAAACACGATTTTTCACTGTTAAAGAGCTAGCGAAAGCCACTCATAACCATAATGAAAGTCGAATACTTGATCAAGGAGGTCAAGGAGCAATCTATAATAGAATGTTACCTGACGGAAAAAGCACAACAATAAAAAAATCCAAGTTTGTAGATGAAAATCAAGGGGAGCAATTCATTAACGAGTTGTCATACTTTCACAAGGTGTTCATAGGAATGTAGTTAATCTATTAGAATTCTGCCTAGAAATAGAGGTTTCTTAACTAGTTTATGAATTCATTTGCAGTGGAACCCTTTTCGATCATATCCGTGACAAGAGTGATGAGTTCCATTATCATGGAACATGCACTTAAAAATTGTTGTAGAAATCACAAAAGCACTTAACTAAATTTTGCTACTTAAATCCCCATATATCACAGATATATTAAGTCAACTAACATACCGCTTGATGAAAAATAAGTAGCTAATAAAGTCTCAACCATAGAACTTAAGGTCAATCGCAATGGATCACACTTATTTAGCTATCATAATAAAATACTTAGACCCACAATACTTTCAATTAAGTCAATTTACATAAAAAAAAATTGATATTTACAATTTTGGAGTTGTTCTTGTCAAGCTCTTGATTGAACAAAGGCCAATATCTTTTGCCAAGACGGGATAGGAAAGAAGTTTAGCAACAAGATTTTTTCTATGGAAGCAAAAAATCTGGAAGCAATTCTTGACACCCATGTTTTAGGGCATGGTAAGAGATAAGAGTTAATTGTGGCGGCAAAACTTGCACAAAGGTGTTTAATTTGAAGGGGGAAAAATGGCCACTGATGAAAGTAGCCATGGAGTTGGAGATTATCAAAATGTCTCAAACGCATTCGACTACTTATTGACAAGTATCTCTTAATGATTCACAGTACCGTTTGATGAATATTCTCTGATTTCTAAACAATTTTCTCATTTGTAGCAAACAATTTTTCAAACGTTGCAAAAGGTGTTTGACAATGTTTTTTGACCGTTGCAAAAAGCCGTTTCTTTATATATGTTTACCACGTTAAATTATCTCATCTATTATCTTAAACAAATAGAGAAACGATAAACTTATTTATTTAAAT
The DNA here is from genome assembly GCA_903798235.1 of Fraxinus ornus. Lineage (NCBI taxonomy): Eukaryota > Viridiplantae > Streptophyta > Magnoliopsida > Lamiales > Oleaceae > Fraxinus > Fraxinus ornus. The sequence continues at coordinate 42,277 of CAIGRF010097430.1, forward strand.
TGAATGTATTCGAGACGAAAGAGTGCACAAACAGGTGGTTTACTCAGTTTACATGACATTTTCACATAACGCGCTATTCCTAATCCAATTAATAATAGGATAACCTTTCTTGGAATATCTTAATTGCGAACTTATTATTTCTAATAAAAGACTAACACCACAACGCCGTTCAAGAAAAAATAGATTCCCATTTATTTGAAGAGTAGTTGAATATTGACTACTTTCGAGTCTCATCATTCGCGGAATGTCTCGTCGCGAGGAAATTTTGCGATTGGTTGTAATGAATATTTAACCAAGGATCTTGGTGGAGTTGAAACACCACCGACTTATATATTTTTAATCTATTAGAGATGAAATAGTCAGTATCGTATGGTTGACCAAGAAATAGAAGGAGTTAGACGGTGAGTGACCCATATTGTACTCATAACTTTTATTTAATGCAAAATATTTGTTAGACTTTGAAAAATTGTTTGGTCTTGATCCTCGCTTATAAAGAAAATTGAAAACTTATACTCTTGATAGGAATATCGTCAATGTTACTCAATATCGTCTAGTTTACCATACCAAATAAGTAATTTTTAATACTAGAAATGGTTTGTTTTGGATTGTGGACAAATTTTCTGAGGACCTTCTCCAACCCCACTTCGCATGGAAAATTTTAAAAATCAAGATTAGTCTCTGAAAGAAGGCGGGAAGACTGACTCTAGTTTCCAAGTCTAGTTTCTTTGGTTTTGCCTTTGCTACACGTCAACATGGTATTGTGGACTATGGACTGGCTATTGGTCATCAATAGCCATATGGAACCTTAATAGAAAGCAATAACCTTATACTTTTTTTTGGTATGAAAATATTTATCTTATCCAACACAGAAAAAGTAGTTTTTGACATAGTTATTAAACCCGACCCAGTGATTGACCCGGAAAAATCATCGGGTCAACGGGTCAACGGTTCAACCGGTGGGTCATTGTTAGATTTTAATTTTAATTAAATTATATTTTGAAAATAAAAAGGAAACCTTTATTGAAATCTAATATATATATTTTGCTCACATTATATAACCAAGGACCATCAGAGTTGACATAATGGTTGTGGAGGTGAAATATCCCATTGCAGCCCAAGGTTCAAGTCGCAACTATAGCAAATTTAACAAAATTTTNGGTTGGTTAGTGGTTTAACCGGTTTATGACAGGTTCACTTGCTTGCTTGAACAATTGATTCAACCCGACTGGACCAAGGTCCGGTTCGGCGATTCCCGATCCGAACCGGTCGGTCCGGTCTGGTCCGATTTTAATAACTATGGTTTTTGAGCAATAACCCATCTTCCGGTTCCCTTACCTATCACAAATTTAGTAAGAAGTAACCCTTCTCTTTCAGACCCCCTCTCCCTCCATCTTTTGACAGGAAGTTATATTCAGTACCGTTGTTTATCATGCTATGCAACGATGAATGGTAGAGGGGCACATTCATAACTTAACTTTCAATTAATCAATATGTCATTTCACAGTTGCTTAGCGTAAACTAAGCAAATGTGCTTCTTAGATAATTTATCAAGTTTTGAATATATACAAACTTGATAATTATATTATAATTGTAGACTTGTCATTCTTTTTTACATGAATATAAAAGCTACGAAAAGTTAGTGCCTCACATTATTATTATTATTATTATTATTATTATTAGTATTTTGCATTGAAAAATTCTTGTGAAGGAATACGTCGCAATTTATGCAGAAAAGGTATGTTTTATTTTATAAAGTTTTAGATTATGATATTTAATATGGTAAAAGTAATATGAAAGATTTATATATTAAAACTTATGTGGGCTTTTTTTTCTTGATTATTTACTGTTAATTGAGCGAATATCTACCTAATTTAGGTGTAAATTTGTTAATTGTAGGTAAATCCCCGACTTGAGTTCATTTGGATGAAATTGGGTGAAAAAAGGCATTTTAGAACTAGATTGGAGCTGGTTTGGAGCAATTGATGATCAACCGGATTGCAATTGGTCAATTGAAAGCATTATGGTGCAATTGGAGGTGATTCACAAGTTTCAAGAGTGAAATATAATATTCGAAAAGTTTAGGAACTTAATTGCAAACTCTTGAACTTGCATTAGTTCAATTTAAAGATGAGAGACCCAGGTTGAAAATAGTAAGGGACTTGAACTGAACAAAAGAGTAGATTCAAGGACCAAAATAAAAGAAGAAGTTACATGATCGCAAGCCTTGTTAGGTGCAATCGCAATGATGAAATTCTGAATTCCAGAGAGCAAATTGTTATGTAGGTGCGATCACACGCACTTATAAAGTGCGATTGCACAGTGTATTCCGACAGAAAAGATTATATTTCTTTATTTTGAAGAACCTCTTTTTGGAAGGCAATTGACCTAAGTCTAGATCTGATAGTACATTCTTTCATCCACGATTCAAAAGAAAGGAAGCTTGGAGGATCTTGTACATAAAAATACACATACATTACTATGAGAAGAGCTAAAGGAGAACAACAACTCCATATTCTTTGCAAAGCTTTCGATATAAAACACATCTTCCTACATATTTCGTACATCTATTGCTGGAGTTGATAAAGGAAAAGAAGATCTCAAAGGGGATAATTAATCAAGAATCATTTAAGCAATTCAATATTCAAGACTTTTTAAAATCTTTCTTCCCAATCTTCAGTTCCGAGTAAAGTTATATCTTTTTAATTGGTGTTGTTGTAATCATATAATACTTGGTGAGTTGTGTAGATGGTAGAATAACGTTGATCCCAGTATTAATATTAACTTCTATAGTTTGATATTAAATATTTTTTGGGAGTTATTAGCACAAAACGTCCCTACGTTTGACAGTTAGTGTGCAAAACGTCCATACGTTTCAGATTTTTCCATTCTTGCCCATATTTTAACGTTTTAGTGTAGAAAACGTCCTTCCATCCATATACTGTGAGATTTGCCGTTAAATGCTTACTTGGACTCCTTTTAATTTGAAACTCCAAGGGTAAAATGGTCAGGCCATTTCACAAACCTCTTCCTTCCCCATAACACGCACGGTTGGCGGTTCATCTTCCATTCCTTTCTTCTCCACTGTTGTCGTCCCTTCGAGAACCCACTTTCTTCATCATCTTCTCGAATCAACCCAAAATATCTCCTCCCGTAGGAGGATAGTATATGTGCTCAGTGGACGACGAACTGAGAAAAGGTAAAGTTAACTGTTCGTGCGTTATTTTTTTGATTTCTCAGTTCAAAATTTCAAAATTCGAGTGGTCGAGGCTTGCTTGCTATTTTTGATGGAGTATATTCTTATTTTTCACAAGAAAATTTGTCGAACGAAAATGCCTTCTCCGTTTATCAGAGAACCCGACGATAGTATACCAAAATACAATATGAACGAAAATGCCTCCTCCGTTTGTCGAATGAAAATGCCTCATCCGTTTGATGTTCTTCGAAATTACACTTTGGAACTCTATTGAAATGGGATTTGGGGAAACACCTTCAACACTGTGAGGGTTATTTTTGGGGACTTGTAGATATTCATCTGAAATTTGCACGACATTGGTTAGGACTTGAAATTTACGTGGTTTTGGTTGGGTTTTGATCATTGTGTGATGTGCATTCCATTATTTCCCGGATTTGATCAGTGTGCATTACGTTGTTTCCATACCAACTTTCATTGTTCATTCCCTCATGTCCAAATTTTTTTGCATGCAGGTGCAAATTATGGCTACTTCACTGTTGAATTGCATCATGGAGGCAATTTCTATGTCAAGCCAAACAATTTGACATACGAACATGGTTTAGTGATTTTCTTCGATTTCTTCCATGCCTCACTGTTTACGAAATCTAACTTAATGAAGTTCTTAAATGCGGTTGGTCATGATTTGAAGTTGGAGTTTTACTACAAAAAATGAAAAATGAGTTTAGGTCAGGGGTTGAGGAGATTAGAGAGTGAGAATGATATCAAAGAAATGTTTAAGGATAGAGATGGGCATCCAGTAGTGCAGATATATGTTGTAGCCCCATCGCAATTGCATGCATTGCCATTGCATGCATCAAATTCCGAGGTTAACACTCAACGCAATGAACCACAAACATTTGAATGTTGTTACTTACCTTATGTGGAAGAGAACGAGGGTGGAGAGCCTGAAATTGATTGGTCAGATGATTTTTTTGATATGGGCGTTAAAGATGTGGGTGATATGGATGTTGAAGATGTGGGTTATATGGGTGTTGAAGATGATGAAGTCGAGGTTGAAGCTCATAACGATGAACAAAGTAGGGGAGATGAGGTTGAATGGTTGGTAGAATCTGATTACGAGATTGAGGATCAATCGGCAGGTAATGTTGAAATCGAAAATGAAAGGGTTAATTTTGATTTTGGATTCGGTTTGGTAGATGAGCATCAGGTTAGGGGTTCAGATACCGACTACCGGGACTCGGACGAGTTGCAAAGCATTGATAGTACAGATGAGGACGATACAACTTCAAGAAGAAGGGCTTCAGCTGATGCATTCAATTCAAGGACTGATATAGATGATCCAAAAGTTCAGACGAGGTAACTTCAACACAATTTTTACCTTACTATTAACCTTTCAATTCAAGGTCTCATATTCCATTTTCTAATTGTTAGGGTGAGTATTTGAGTCCAAAGCTTTATTAAAGGCTGCCATCACTTCGTATCAGTTAGAATCAAGAGAGAGATTAAATTTAAGAAAGACGATGCTTTGAGGGTGAGAGCCAAGTGTAAGGGAGACTGTCCTTGGGTGTTGTATGCAACCAAGGAGCACAAATGGACAAGTTGGATGATCAAAACATATGTTGAAGAGCATACGTGCCCCATGGTGTACAATAATTTCAAGGTGAGCTCTACTTATTTAGCAGATAGATACTTATCTGATTGGAGGTCTGAACCAAATGTGTCGGTGAGCACATTCATGGAGAGGGTTAAAAGGGATGGTTTTGGTGACATATCACATTGGCAAGTGTATAGAACGCAGGAGAAAGCACTTGAACAGATAAGGGGGACTGTGGTGGACCATTACAAAGTACCGTGGGATTACTATGAGGAGTTAAAGCGGACAAATAATGGGACCACTGCTTTCGTTGAGGGTGTTGCTGGAGAATTCAGACGTTTGTATATTTGCCTTGGAGTTTTGAAGGAAGGTTTCAGTAGGGGGTGTAGAAGAGTGATTGGTTTAGATGGTTGTCTTCTGAAGACAGAGCATGTTGGGTAGCTGTTATCCGTAGTCGGTGTGGATGCTAATAACGGAATGTATCCAGTAGCATATGTAGTTGTTGAGGTTGAGAATGGAGAGATGTGGAGATTGTTTTTGGAGTTGTTGAAAGATGACTTGCATATACACAATGTCATGTTTTGGACATTCATTTCTGATAAGCAAAAGGGGTTAATTAATGCGATTGAGACTTTGTTTGGGGGTTCGGAGCATAGAACACGTGTTAGACATCTGTATAATAATTTCAGTATGTTGCATAAGGGATTAGCTTTTATGCAAACTGTTTTGTAACGTAGGCACTTTTTCACATGTTCAAATTTGGGGAAAAACAGATTGACAGCTTCTTGTTCTGATGCACATTTCTGGGACTAAAGACGAACACCGATTTTAGCCGTTTCATAAAACGAAACAATTTTTTTTCCATTTTTAGAAGAACCTATTTATTACTCCATATACATGGACTGCGTCGAAGAATATGTCGAAGAATCGAGACAAAAGAGAAGAAAAACTTGGTGAATTCCATTATGGTGCGTTGAGCTTGAGAAGCTTCAAATTCAGATAATTTGAAAAGACAGGAATTTGGTGAATTCTACTGGACGTGATAAGCTTGAAATTCAAATTATTTGACAACGCCCGGAATTCGAAAATTCAATCCCCTTGCTGTTGTTGTTCCTGAGTATGCACGACCATTGGCTGATCGCGGGAAGAGGTTTGTGAAGTGGCCTGACCATTTTACCCTCCAAGTTTCAAATTAAAAGGAGTCCATGTAAGCATTTAACGGCAAATCTCACGATATATGGATGGAAGGACGTTTTCCACACTTAAACGTTGAAATAAGGCCAAAAATGCAAAAAAATGAAACGTATGGACGTTTTGCACACTAACTGTCAAACGTATGGACATTTTGTATTAATAACCCTAGGAGGATTCAAGCTCCTAGTAATTTTCCATTAATCGAGTATTCATAAAATTTCCTACCACTTAGTTAATTTAGTTAGATAATTAGCTTAGACTTAGGTTGTTAATATAAATAATACTTCTCATCTTAGTTGTGTGTTATCCGATTAAAGTTAACTTAGGTTGTTAATAACCCATTTTTTTAGTTATTAAATTGTTGAAATCAAGTAATGCCATATTGATAGCATAAATGAGTACTCTAAAAGTCTTTCAATGAATAAGTACTCTTCCTTAACAGATTAAGCATTTGAGTGAAAGAAGATGAAAAATTATAGAAGCTAAAAATTTAAAAGCAATGAGCTCACATCGATGTGGAATTGCACTGTGCCGTGTTTAGCCAAGATTTCATATAGCCCCTGTTTGGTAGAAATTAAAATCAAATTTGTAGTAGATTTTGATAAAAGTTGATGAGATGTGTAGTTAAAAAGTTGCGGATCTCATAAGATGAGTGATTAAAATTAACTGTTAACTTTAACTCAATATTTTAATTAGATTTTAATCCACATGGGCATAGTCTACGGACGGAAGAAAAGTGGATTCAGGTCGAGTTACACCCCGCATCGATAATAACATATATTATTCACGAATCATTTGAAATTGAAATAGTATTTCTCATTAATATTTTTATCGAAGGGTAAAGAACTCAAACAATAGGCCAAATTGAATTGGCAAACAGGTGCAAGATCACTAAAGCAAAATTCCCAATCTCCCATCTCACACAAAAAAGGGAGAAAAATAAAGTCCTTCTGGTAGGAGTCAATGCATGCGAGGCCAAAAAAGATAAAAAGACTTTTACAATTTTTTATTTTTATTCTTATAAAGAAAAGTTTACAACAAGTCTATCGCTGTTTGGATGCCATTATAAAGCCCAACTGTGAGGCAGTTGCTGAGTATGCATAGATTAGCCTGGTTCTTTTTCCCTTTTCGAAAAACATGCTGGTGCATTCGGTTTTGCTCCAAGTCTTCTGCTTTCTTTCACTAGAGGCAGCACTACCTCAAAATGCGGCCGGAGCCACCACCACCACCACCTCCACTAAACCTGGCTGCCAAAGCAGATGTGGAAACTTAGAAATTCCATACCCGTTTGGTATCGGGTCAAAATGTTCTTGGAACATACACTTTAATATCAACTGCAATACTTCTTTCAACCCTCCAAGACCCTACCTCCTGGATCGCTCTGGAAAATATTTCTATGAGGTTTTTAATATCTCAGAAACCCAAATCTACATTAAGAACTCGGAGGCACAACTGGCAATGGCCTGCTATGGTATAGGACACGATAACAAGACAGAGAATTCTACTATATCGATGATATTTTTGGATAGTCCTTATACCTTGTCAGACACAAATCAGATCACAACCATTGGTTGCGATGACCTGGCAATGGCATCACAAGTGTCATACCTAACGAATACCTTTGACGGCGGTGCTTGTGCTTCATACTGTGGCGGCCTTCCTGATTATGTTCGTATTGGGTCATGTCCAGGCAGGGGCTGTTGCCGGACGTCCATATCCAGAGGTGAGTACCTCCGAGTTGAATTGTTAGATATGCATAGTTATTGGGGTCGAGATAGAAAACTTTTCCGGTGCAGCTTTGCCTTCGTTGGAATGGCAGGTGATTATGACAAATTCAATTTTAGTTTATCTCATCTCGACAATTCAACAACATTCCTACGTAGTAATGGAGAGTTTACGGGTATGCCATTGGTGTTGGACTGGAGAATTGGGGACTACAATTGCATCGAAGAGCATAATTCCACTAATTATGCATGTGGAAAGAGTAGTTATTGCATTAATTACGACACCAGTCTTGATTTTGGAGGATACCACTGCAAGTGCAAAGAAGGATACGAGGGCAATCCTTACCTAGGATGCCATGGTTAGTTTTGTTTAAAGTTGTCTATTTTTACTAACGAAATCGATCAATATAAAAAATCTAATTATTTATTGTGATGTTTGATGTGTTGGGGGTGGACAGATATCGACGAATGCATCAATTATCGATGCGTCTCATCTGGGAAATGCACCAATACTCCAGGTTCCTATAATTGTTCCTGCCCCGATGGTTATTATGGTGATGGCAAAAGAGATGGTATTGGTTGTATTTTGGTGCCGGTGTCCCATAGCAAACTGGCAATAGGTAATTTTCGATTAACCTTTATATATTAAATAATTGGTAAAATGTATTTTTCTTAATTTTTCCTAAATGTTACTAGTTAATTATTAAATAAAACCAAATGCCCATTTTATAATAAGGTAATTAATATTATAAGATTGCTTGGTGAAACTTTTTTCTTATTATCAATATTTGGATTAATTTAACTAATTGTTATTAATGAAATAGTAAATGATTTTAAACATTTAAAATAAGTTAGGCAACAAAATGTATGTAAGCACTATATGAAGAATGGCAATTCTGGACGAAGTTATCATAGTCTATACTAACAAATTTAGTGTTAGAATTCTTAATATTGTATTGTTGTTATCCTAATAAAAAATCAGTAAAAAAAAAAATGATCAATCTTCCTACTCTAGAAAACTATACATAATTATACCTGCATACTTTCAGGACTAGGCTTGGGCGCTGGAATGGGTTTACTGCTGTTGTTATCAACTTGCTTTTGGTTGTTCAAGTTTCATCAGAAGAGAAAAATCAAACAGCGCAATGAAAAATTCTTCAAACAAAATGGTGGTATCTTGCTACAACAACAAACATCAACGGATGAAGGTATACTTGAAAAAACACGACTTTTCACCGTTAAAGAGCTAGAAAAAGCCACTGATAATTTCAATAAAATTCGAATACTTGGTCAAGGAGGTCAAGGTACAGTCTATAAAGGAATGTTACCTGACGGAAAAATCATAGCAATAAAAAAATCCAAGTTAGTAGATTCAAATCAAGTGGAGCAATTCATTAATGAGGTTGTCATGCTTTCACAAGTTATTCATAGGAATATAGTTAAGCTATTGGGTTGTTGCCTCGAAGCAGAGGTTCCTTTGTTAGTTTTTGAATTCATTTGCAATGGAACCCTTTACGATCATATCCGTGACAAGAGTGCTGAGTTCCCATTGTCATGGAACATGCGCTTGAAAATTGCTATAGAAGTGGCAGAAGCACTTGCTTATCTTCATACTGCGACTTCTTTTCCCATCTATCACAGAGACATTAAGTCAACTAATATACTGCTTGATGAAAAATATGTAGCCAAAGTCTCAGACTTTGGAACTTCAAGGTCAATTGCAGTGGATCATACTCATCTAACTACCCTAGTGAAAGGAACATTTGGATATTTAGATCCAGAGTATCTCCAGTCAAATCAATTTACCGAAAAAAGTGATGTTTATAGTTATGGAGTTGTTCTTGTCGAGCTCTTGACTGGGCAAAGGCCAATATCTTTGGCGACACAAGAGGAAAAAAGTTTAGCAACAAGATTTTTGTTATGTATGGAAGCAGAAAATCTCGAAACAATTGTTGACGCCCAAGTCTTAGAGCAGGGTAATAGAGAAGAGCTTTTTGCAGTGGCCAAGCTTGCAGAAAGGTGCTTAAATTTGAATGGGAAGAAAAGGCCAACCATGAAAGAAATAGCCATGGAGTTGGAGATTGTTAGAATGTCACAAACGCATTCGACTACATCCGAAACTAAATATCAAGGCGTACAGTTGCACAAATCAAAAACAGTATTGATGGCGGATGATAACTACACATGGACAAATACCTACGACAATATCATCCCATCATCGGATGCCTATCCCTCAGAGATTCACACAGTTTGATGCCTTCATTTTAATAGTTTCTGAACAATTTCCTCATATATTCATACTGTGTGCTTTTGTAATTGTATATCTAAACACTTAAATAACATACAGGCACCCAACTTTGGGTTGCATTCTGAATGCTTTAATAAACTCCATCTGCTCAAGATTTTTGTAACATCATTATAGTCACATGCTTTTGCAGCATGAGATGTTTTAAATCTTATTCAACTTCGTAGTATATTATTATATCACGCTAAAACTCAAGTTATTAAAAAATTTATAAATTTACAATATACCGAGACGTGTTTTAATATTGGGTTATGCTACAGGTACAAAATAGGTTACAAACTGTCGGGCCAGGCGCCCCCCAATAGGGGGTCGCCATTCGGCAATTTTGGACACCATTTTGTACCACATTTTGTACACCAAGAATTATCCTTTAATATTTGTCTGTTATTTTAAAATGTCTCGTCTAAAATGTTAAAGAAATATAGACATTGAAGAACTAACATATTTAAAATGAATATATTCGAGAAGAAAGCTCTCACAAAAATGGTGGTTTACTTTGTTTACACGACATTTTCACTATATGAACTATTACTTGTACAATTAATTTGAAACCGATTTTAGAATCAAACTTGCTTAAAATGTATGGTAGAGTGGCATCAAAGGGATACCCCTTCTTAAAATATCTTCTTTGCCAACTAGGCAATATGTTTTTTTTTTTTAAATTAAATAAAAGACTAACACACCACAAGGTTGTTCAAGAAAAATTAAAGTGTTATATATCCGAAGAGGGGTGAATTGTTGACTACTTTTGAGTCTCATCATTTTCGAAATATATCTCATGATTTTACAAAAAAATATTAAGGTGAGTTTTACCCAAAATATTTGTAACGATTAGCATTTGATTGCAATGAATATTTAACCTAGGATCTTCATGCGAAATGAAAATACCACTGACTTATTATTATTATTATTATTATTATTGTTTTGAGCACTAAAAGAGTGCAATTTACGCAGTGGCGGATCCAACATTTTGAGTCAGTACAGGCAATCGTTGATCGTCGACCGTGTGCAGCAATAAAATATTAAGAGCCCCGTTTGACGTCCATTTTTTGCAAAAAAAAAAAATGCATTTTGGAATAGTGATTTGATGGAGAATATGTGGTTAAAAATAAAATAAAAAAGTTTAAAATTTGAATGTAACATATTATTTTATTGAAAAATGTGTGGTTGAAAAAAATAGAGAAAATGTATTTTGAAAAAAAGGGAAATCAAATAAGGTATAAAATTTAAATATAATAATTATTTTGTTTAAACTGAACGTATATAATTCTGTTGTACAAATTAGCAATATTCACTAAATGATATTATGACCAAGTTTTGTATAATTTAAAGGAAGAGCAGGTGTTCGAATTTTTAAAATTGCATTAAAATCGATAAAATTTAACATATATTATTCTGGTAAGTTTAGTGTCAAAGTTCAATAAGTGCCATAATAGTCAAGCCTTCAACAATCCTAAGGAAGGTCACATGTTTGAATTCGACAAATGAACAACAAGGGTTAAAATTTTTATAATTGCATTAAAACTTCTGAAATTTAACATATATTATTCTGATAAATTTAGTGTCAAAGTTCATTAAGTGTCATAATGATCAAGCTTCAATAATTCCAAGAAGAGGTCACAGGTTTGAATCTCCTCTCTTTTGCGTTAATTTTTGTAAAAATTGTCCAACTAAAAAATCCACAATACATTGGTTGAGAAGGGATTTGAAACCATAACATCTAACATGAATATGCAAGTTCTAGCCAACTGAACTATAATAAATGTTTGTAAATAAAATGAATTATTAGGTATATAATCTAAAAGGTTTATCTATTATCAACAAAAAATGATTCCCGACGAATCCACCACGGATGGCCGTGGGGATTGGATCCGCCCCAGAATTTGAGGTTTCACATTTTAGAAAATGTGTTTTAGGATTGGAAATTTCGACACGACTACTGATCTGTGAGGTCTATTGCAATAAATTGTCATGACCGTACACCGCACTTACAAAATGGTGTTTACTTGACTTAGCCTATGTTTGAATACAAATTTATAAATTGGTTTAAAGTAAAATATTAATTTCAACTACATATTATCAATTATTATTTATAATTATCCACAGATTATATTCCATTTATAAGTTTGCCATATTGAACTAAAAAAGTGTTATTTTAATGCTAAATATTTGTCGGTTTTGGATTTGGACTGAGGCGAAATTGTTGGAAGACTTTGGGAAAAAAAAAAAAAGTTCGGTGTTAAAGGAACTGAACCCCATTTGTAAAGAAATTGGAAATTTATGCTCAGTTAATTGAATTATGCCGAGCAGTATTATCAACCAATATTAATTCAAGAATTTGTTGGTTTTGGATTTTGGCCAACTATTTTGAGGACCCGATGGAAATTGGGAAGTCAAGAATTGCCAAGTCAAAAGAATGTTTCTTATGTTTTGCGTTTGCTAAATGTCATCATGCGATGTTCGCTAAAATTTCACAAATGTACAATATCGTTACCAAGTAATAAAGTGGACGTAAGTACAAGTATCGATACGACGAGTACTAATTATTTAATCGGATTTTAATTAAACCTAACTTTAATCCAATCGAGATTTTTGGAAGGAGTTTTATACTGACGACCTAAAATCTAAAGCTAAATTAACTAATCTAACTAATTAATGGAAAGCATTATGAAACTCGAGTAATTGACTAACGCTAGGACTTTGAATCCTCCTACAATCATCCATTTTAATATCAATTCCATAGTTGACAACACCTATTTGGATACGAATATCAAAGTTCATAACTTGTTTAATAATCTCTCTCTTAAATAAAACTAAACATATTCTCACATTTGACCCCTATATAAAGGATTTGAATATGTAAAGATGTGTTAAAACACAAGAACATTCAAAAAGATCATGCAAAGTATAACTACATATCTCTATTCCCTTATCAAGCTTTACAATGATTGTTACTATGTTCCAAATTCATATTCCTTCTGTTGGGAATTAACAGTTAAAGTCTTCAAATCACAATACAAGCTAACATATATATAAAGCATAAAGGGATAATCTCATGTGCTAAATATTCAGCCCCAATACTAACATTGTATAAATCAAACATAAATTCATAAGTCCTCAAAACATCAGACCATGAGAAAAGCTTAATTTAACAATGAGCAAAACCGAGAGTAACTTCCCTGTTCTTGGCCGAGAGTGGATGAATCCTTTAGGCTCAGGAACAGCCCCCATGCTATGCAAATCGCCGTCCTTAGAGAGTGTAAGAACCACTAGATCGACCCCTCACTTGGCTTAGATCATTGATCAAGAAATCTCACAAAATA
>CAIGRF010097430.1:57552-89365 GCA_903798235.1 Fraxinus ornus
ACATTTGACCCCTATATAAAGGATTTGAATATGTAAAGATGTGTTAAAACACAAGAACATTCAAAAAGATCATGCAAAGTATAACGACATATCTCTATTCCCTTATCAGGCTTTACAATGATTGTTACTATGTTCCAAATTCATATTCCTTCGCTTGAATATCAATAAAAATCACAAGATAAATCAACTAGTGATCAATTAATTGAACATTATTAATCTCCTAACAATCATTCAAAATCAAATAAACATTCAATGTTAAAATCCTTAATATCAAAACTTTAAAACGTAGGGTTCAACATTATTCTAACATCTATACAATTAGCCAAGCATCATATAAATTACAAAAACACATTTAATAGTTAGAACATCAACTCGAAATAAAGTTTGTAAAGAAGATAAAAAGAAATCTTGAAAGTCTTTAATCTATCTAATCATGGGCGGATGCAGGGGTGGCCTAAGGTCAAGTGACCCCCCAACTTTGCTCCCCCCTTTTTTTCACCATTAAATTTTTTATATTTTTGTTTCAATTTTCTAAGTCATCGAATGTGAAACGAAATCGAAATATTGCATTCTTAATACTATTTCGAAGTGCTCACGATCTAGTTTATACGTCGTTAATGGCATATGAAACGATCAATCGTAGTAAATGTTACGACTTGTCAAAGTAGGCAATTCAAAATTAGTATTTCGAAAATTTCGATAACATGCTAACTTTAAAAATTCTCCGACGATCGTCGCTAATCGTATCCACACCCCTTTGTCATCTCAAAACTTATTTCAAGAACTACATTATAGGTATATCGAATAGTCCAAACAGATATCGAAAATAGTTAAAGATACATTAAACGTGAGTATTAAGGAAATGCGTCTAACTCGCATTTTCTTTAAAAATTTCAATTATTTCATTAACATTTATTATTTTTGCGATATAAATTTCTCAATGTAATTTTCATCATTTTATTAGAAAATTTTATGTGGAATATGACATCAAAAGTTTTCTAGATTTTACTTCCGAAAAAGTTATATCTCATGTAAATTTTCGGATACAAAATTATATGAGATATGATTTTTTTGGACGTTAATCTTCGATTGTAAAATTTCTTTCAACTTCTTTACAAGTTCGATTGTGCCTCCCCTAACTTTAAACTTGTGCGTCCGCCCCTGTCTCTAATTACTCGTTGATCCATCTCCTTTGTTTCTTCTTCAACCTAAGAAATAGATGTATGAATTATATGGATATGTGTTTTGTAACAAAAGATTCTTTAAAGCTTGAATGAATATGGATTTGATGATCAAAAACTTCCTATGCAGGCTTCTTCTTTGAAAGATTTTATGTATTTTGTATCTGAAGAGCCTATTTTGGATTGATTGTTATTTGTCTCTTAAATCCTCAAAAGCTCTATCTTTATAATTGTAGATAAAGATACATATTTATAGGCCCCAAGATTAGTTCAAAAATGGTGCTCTACTTGCTTTCCAAATAGAGTTCAATCGAACAAGGGAAAAATCAGACTGCCCATATATAACCATGCATTGCTCAATATAAGAGTTTTCCCTTGTTTACAATTTGATCCTTACTCTTCCTCTTGCTTCAGCTTAAGTCCCTACCTAATTGATTTTTAGTCCTTCATCTTTAAATATTTACGATTGAATCCTTCACAAATCGTCTGAAATCGCTCTGATGTAAGTTTTGGAAGTTTGTAATTTAGTCCTCAAACTCTCCAGATGTTGAATTTACTCCCCGAAACTTATGAGTTTCTTTCGAACGTTCTGTTAGTCCTTCTAATAGATAATGTACACTCCGATTAATCTTTAATTTGCTTCAAATCAACCTCAAAAAGCTCCAAAATGCCTTGTTCACGTCTTGTGCATTTAAGTTGGAATTTTCTCAACAATTAACATATTTAACACCAAATTAGATAGATATATGCTTAATTTAGTAATAAATAATCAAGTTTAAAAGTCCAATTTAGTGCATAAAATACACTTACCATCGTGTGTCGAATGTGAAGTACAAGCCAAATTACAGTTTTGGAGTAGTTCTTGTCGAGGTCTTGACTAGGTAAATACAAATATCTTCTGCTAAAGAAAAAGTGAAAGAAGTTTAGCAAAAAGATTTTTTTATGTATGAAAGAAGAAAATCTTGAAATAATTCTTGACACTCAAGTTTTAGAGCAGCGGAAGAGAGAACCTATTGCAGTAGCCAATCTTGCACAAAGGTGCTTGATTTTGAAAGGGTAGAAAAGGCAATTATGAAGGAAGAATCCATGGAGTTTGAAGATTCTTTGAAAGTCTCAAATACATTCGACTACATTTGAATCTAAGGGTCCGTTTGATTACAAAGATGGAATTTGGGTGGAAAGAAAATGAATTCCAGTTAATTGAATTGCCTAGAATTTGTTTTATTGGGAATTGTAATTAATTGTGTTTGATTGGTATAATTTTCCACCTGGAAAATGTTGAAAGATTCGGCTCCGTTTGACTTTGTTTTTCATAGAAATTGTCCATGAAGCTGATATTTTTTTTTACAATTGGGTCTAGAATTTGTTCCAATTGCAAAAAGAAAAAACACAATCCGGGTCAAAGATAAGCAAGCCCAATACCTATTATAGAACCACATAAGCCCACACCTTCGCTTGAATATCAATAAAAATCACAAGATAAATCAACTAGTGATCAATCAATTGGACATTATTAATCTCCTAACAATCATTCAAAATCAAATAAACATTCAATGTTAAAATCCTTAATATCAAAACTTTAAAATGTAGGGTTCAACATTATTCTAACATCTGTACAATTAGCCAAGCATCATATAAATTACAAAAACACATTTGAATAGTTAGAACATCAACTGGAAATAAAGTTTGTAAAGAAGATAAAAAGAAATCTTGAAAGTCTTTAATCTATCTAATCATGGCGGATGCAGGGGTGGCCTAGGGTCAAGTGACCCCCCAACTTTGCTCCCCCGTTTTTTTCACCATTAAATTGTTTATATTTTTGTTTCAATTTTCTAAGTCATCATCGAATGTGAAACGAAATCGAAATATTGCATTCTTAATACTATTTCGAAGTGCTCACGATCTAGTTTCTACGTCGTTAATGGCGTATGAAACGACCAATCGTAGTAAATGTTATGACTTGTCAAAGTAGGCAATTCAAAATTAGTATTTCGAAAATTTCGATAACATGCTAATTTTAAAAATTCTCCGACGATCGTCGCTAATCGTATCCACACCCCTTTGTCATCTCAAAACTTATTTCGAGAACTACATTATAGGTATATCGAATAGTCCAAATAGATATCGAAAATAGTTAAAGATACATTAAACGTGAGTTTTAAGGAAATGCGTCTAACTTGCATTTTCTTAAAAAAATTCAATTATTTCATTAACATTTATTATCTTTGCGATACAAATTTCTCAATATAATCTTCATCATTTTATTAAGAAATTTTATGTGGGATATGATATAAAAAAATTTCGAAATTTTACATCTGAAAAAGTCATATCTCATGTAAATTTTCGGATGCAAAAATATATGAGGTATGATTTTATTTTTTTTTGGACGTAACTCTTCGATTGTAAAATTTCTTCCAACTTCTTTACAAATTCGATTGTGAACCCCCCACCCCCACCCCCCCAATTTTAAACTTGTGCGTGTGCCCTGTCTCTAATGACTCATTGATCAATCTCCTTTGTTTCTTCGTCAACCTAAGAAATAGATGTATGAATTTATATGGATGTGTGTTTTGTAAAAAAAGATTCTTTAAAGCTTGAATGAATATGGATTTGATGATCAAAAACTTCCTATGCAGGCTTCTTCTTTGAAAGATTTTATGTATTTTGTATCTGAAGAGCCTATTTTGGCTTGATTGTTATTTGTCTCTTAAATCCTCAAAAGCTCTATCTTTATAATTGTAGATAATGATACATATTTTTAGGCCCAAGATTAGTTCAAAAATCGTGCTCTAATTGCTTTCCAAATAGAGTTGAGTCGAACAAGGGAAAAATTGAACTTCCCATATATAACCATGCATTGCCCAATATAGAGTTTTCCCTTGTTTACAACTTGATCCTCACTCTTCCTCTTGCTTCAGCTTAAGTCCCTCCCTAATTGATTTTTAGTCCTTCATCTTTAAATCTTTACAATTGAGTCCTCCACAAATCTTCTGAAATCGACCTGATGTAAGTTTTGGAAGTTTGTAATTTAGTCCTCAAACTCTCCAGATGTTGAATTTACTCCCCGAAACTTATGAATTTCTTTCGAACGTTCTATTAATCCTTCTAATTGATAATGTATACTCCAATTAATCTTTAATTTTCTTCAAATCAACCTCAAAAAGCTCGAAAATGCATTGTTCACGTTTGCATTTAAGTTGGAGTTTTCCCAACAATTAACATATTTAACACCAAATTAGATAGATATATATGCTTAATTTAGCAATAAATAATCAAGTTTAAAAGTCCAAGTTAGTGCATAAAATACACATACCATTGTGTGTGGACTGTGAAGTAACAAGCCAGATTATAGTTTTGGAGTAGTTCTCGTCGAGGTCTTGACTAGTTGTATACAAATATCTTCTGCTAAGAAATAAGTGAAAGAAGTTTAGCAACAAGTTTTTTTTATGTATGGAAGAAGAAAATCTTGAAATAATTCTTGACACTCAAGTTTTAGAGCAGCAGAAAGGTGCTAGATGTTGAAAGGGAACCTATAGCAGTAGCCAATCTTGCACAAAGGTGCTTGATGTTGAAAGGGATGAAAGGGCAATTACGAAGGAAGTATCCATGGAGTTTGAAGATTCTTTGAAAGTCTCAAATACATTCGACTACATACATTTGAATATGAGTTCATATTTGGACTCCATTTTTTTCAACCTTATTTTCAATCACATTCTTCCAAAAAAATAATATTACAAGTAAACTTAAAAATTTTCCTTGGTTTTTAAAAGAATCAGATAATTGTTTTGTTCCAAAATTGTTGTATGTTTCAAAATTAGCATTGAAGCATTTGATAACAAAACAAATTTATTTCCATGCATGTAGATAATTACTAAAATGGACATTGAATATAATTGCATTGCATTGCATGGATTAGACGATAACAATAACATCAAATGACAATACGAAGTGGTAGAAGTAATTACGTACAACAAATACATGTCGTTAGTGAAATTCACAAGCTACTTGGGAAATTTTCACAGTAATAAAAAAAAAAAAATCGTTATTTCAAATGCGTTCCGATCAACTTAATATACAAGTGGAATGGAAAAACACGAAATCTACATATAGTAAGTACCTTGAGATGCAGCGATATTGGCTCTTAGGCCAATCTCCTAGTCCAGAAGAATGCGAAAGAAGATTTCTACGAATTTGATGCGATCGCAGAATCGGTTACGATGTTTTTAGGGTTTACAACATTTTGAATATAGTGACTTTGGAAGAATTTTCTGATCAAGATGATCCATATCTCGCTATAATAACGCAAATGTGAGATGACAGTAGTTTTGATCTATTTTTGTAGAATATTCAGTAGATTTGGGACAATGAAGTGAAAAATTGACACAGTATTGATAGAATTATTATTATTTTATTTTTGGTTTATATAAGTTGTTACATTCCTAAAATTCAAAGAAATATTATTATTTTATTTTTGTGAGCCGCCAAAAAGAGTAAAATGTGCAATTTCATTAAAAAATAAATAAATAAATAAAATGCGCAAGCCGGCTCAGCCCGCCCCATCAAGGGGCGAGCTCGTTAGTTTTTGGTTGATCATTCCGAACAGATCGGCTCTTCCCATTTAACATTCCTACCCACTTATCACCATTCTTTTCTACCAACTTATTAGTAAAGCAACTAAAAAGGAAACTCGAACAAAGGCTAATTGACATGTTCGATGCTACACTTCTTAATTCGACAAGACTCGATTTTTTATTTTTGAATACAAGAAGCTAATTTGACGGTATGTAGCATCTCAATAACCATCCAGTTCAAGAACTTGAATCAAGCTGATGACGATTATTCACGTTAGGAGTACTCGTCAATCGGCTCGAATTCCAGCGCTCTCAATGATTTTTGAGATCGCTATTCTCATGTTTACGGCGAACTGCAAACATATAACAAAGGGTCGCCTTCTGATTCTATACCCAGTTCATAACTAGAAAGTTTAGTGTACTAAAAAATTGTAGCAGTTGAATTCAAAATAGTATTCTCTTTTATCAAGAAGAAAACCGACAAGAATGTACAATTTATCAGGATTTTGCAATATGACCTACAAGTATCTAGTATACCCAAAACAATCCCCCAACTTAAATTTTGTGCACCCTAGAAAGATTAATATGTAGCACATATTGAAGCATCTTTTGTGTGTACAATACAATAGAATTGTCAGTCGATTACATGAACCCTTTTTCACTACTTTGTTCGGTTAATTGTTAGATCTATCTCTATAGGTACAATACCAGAATGCAGAACCTACAACTAATATAACATGTAAAATGAGAAATACTTTTCTCTATCATAGACACGTTTCTATACTATCACAAAGAACCCTTGTAAAAAATGTGAAATAAATTTATAACCCAAAAAGTGAATTAGACAGATCCAGTGTTGTTCATATTCTCCAAGGAAACAACAGCACCAGACATAGTATCATCGGAGACAGGCGAATGTGATGTTAGAATGTATAACACCCATAGATGAAGGCATACAAAGTAGACGACAGACCAAATCCTAGCAGTCGAGTTCCTTCTTAGAAAGACGACACCGGAAGAAAAGATCGAGTCCAACTGTCGAATCAATGATCCCAAATGTAGCTGGCCGGATTGAATTTTCTGTTTAAATAAAGGCCTGAACTTCGAATTATAGGGTTCCCATACACCGGATTCTAGATCATCTCTTGAAGAGGCACTGGGAAAATCAGATAATTCCATAATCGACTTGTTCTCATCCAGTAACCTTGAAACTGCCTAAGACATTTAATCCAAACATCCAGAAAAATAAAACGTCGGACACTTAGTGACAGTTCAGAGTAGTACTTGGCATCATTTCATTGCATTGAATGCTAATACAGAAACTTACCTCGATTCTGAATAGCAGCATTGCCTTTTCTGAGGATAGTGCCTCAACCTGATAAAAGAACAAGAGTTGTTTGTTCAACCAATAAATTCAGTTGTAAAATTCTATTTAATGTACCACAGCAAAATTCATACATAAACTCAGTTCAATGTTTCTCTCTCTTAAAGCATGCTTGGATAAGCATAAAAGATATGTGTAAGTAAATAAGTATTTCTTTTATTGATCATCATTGGAACTTGCTTCTTGTGACACTAATGTAAGAGTTATTTTCACAATAAGTAACTCTTTTTTACTTAATAGTAAGGAAAAGTAACTTATCCAAACATGTTTACAAATAAAAAGTTGCTTTACTTATTTTAAGCATCACCATATATGCTCTTAATCCCTTTTATTTTCTGCTGGAAGTTGCAACATGAATGACTTCTTCCATTAATGTATGAGATAGTAATGTGCCAAGAGTTAACTTCCTAAATAGTACCATCAACGGCAACTAAAAGTTTCATAATTATAGTTTGTTTGGCAAATAAGCACACGGCTTATAACCATGGGCCCTTCAAAATTTTGTGAGTTGAAATAAGCCAAATAAGTAAGGTTCTTATTTTGGGTGGCATCCACTCCCCATACATTTTTTAACTTCACAATTGTGTGGGCCCATGGTTTATAAGCCATGGGCTTAATTTGGCAAACATTTAGAAAACAAACCTGTGCTTGCTTCTGAATCAAATGGTCAGTGAACTGATCAAGCCTTTGCTTGAGCTGAATTTCCACTTCAGTTGGATTCTCGATCTCCCTTTGGGTTGTTTTAATGTTCATTTCCAGCGTCTTTGCCTGCATAAGTCAAGAAAATTAGTTTCCAATAGCTGAACATTAAATAAATTGCAGAAAAGTATTGTTCGTTTAGTGATGGTTACTGGGAAGCAAGGGAAAGGAAACGATGAGTGGGCAGCCGCAAGAGAAATGGTTGCAACAAATACTTCATCAATACACTGAAAATCTTTCACATGAGAATATGAGCCAATTATGTGAAATCAAATTAGTATGATTTAGTTGAATTTGACACGTGAAATCCCTTAGTCCCTGTTTGAAATGCATTATTTTTTAAGGAAGTTGGAATGGTTTTCTCGCCTTTTTGTGGTAAAAGTTTTTCCAGCATTTTTTTTGGCAATTGGAAATTTTTTTAGACATAATGGTAAAAAAAATTTCG
Source organism: Fraxinus ornus (assembly GCA_903798235.1). Lineage (NCBI taxonomy): Eukaryota > Viridiplantae > Streptophyta > Magnoliopsida > Lamiales > Oleaceae > Fraxinus > Fraxinus ornus. Next base: position 65,833 of record CAIGRF010097430.1, read on the forward strand.
CTTTTATTGATAATTTCCATACAAAACAAAACCAAACGAATGGTATTCGGTATAATAATTTTTTTTTTATTTTTTTATTTTTTTTGCGATTGGAACAAATTCTAGACTCAATGGTGAAAAAAATTATCACGGACAATTTCCATAAAAAACAAAGTCAAACAGATACCAAACTTTCAACATTTTTCAGGTGGAAAATTATACCAATCAAACACAATTAGCCTATCTTTGACACCCATTTTTTTTCCATTCTCTTTCTCATTTTTTTTTCTCTTTCTTCATTTCAACCACACATTCTATCAATAAAATAATATTACACATAAACCCAAAAATTCTCCATACTTTTTAATCACATATTCTTCCATCAATCACTATTCAAAAACTAATATAACATGGATTTATTCATCTACAAATATAACACATGGATTTATTCATCCATGTTACATAGATTACCAAACTGAATGGTTAAATACAGTTTCAAGATTGGACAAGTCTTTATGAACAGGATATACACAAAATATATCCACCTGATAAACGATAGAAACAACACTAGGATAATCCGTATGTTCAAAATATAAGCCAGATTAAGGAGCATGTTCTATTTAATTTTTTGCAATACACTGAACAAGATATGACAGTTCTTCGAATGTAGTTGCATAAAAATTTTGCAATATACCAATACAGTTTAATAGAAAAGGAGGAAGTATATCACCTTTTCTTGCAAGCGTTCCACTTTATCAGTTGCAAAGGAATACTCTGCCTCAAGCATCTTCAGTTCAAATTTGACGCCTTTTGAAGCTAACAGCTACAAGCCATTTTCATGGAAATTTAGTTGAGAAGATGTAAGAAATATTCTGACTAAATGCATAAGAAGCAACAGATGCTCACATTGTCCCCGTTTAGGAACGTAACTGATATTTTCCTTCTCAACTCTGCCAGAGAAAACAATATATCTTAGTTATTAAGCTCTATTTAACAATAAAAATTGTCTAATTCCTCCCAAAAAGTTAAATACGTCAAAACATAGATGAAAAAGCTCAAAGATATTACTGGGTTTCCCATTGATGACAATGTTTTTTAACAGCAAGACAAATTGAACACTAAAAATGATGCCATTGCGTACTCGTTTACAGGATAAGGATAATTAACCTGAGTATTCTGCAAATGCATATCTAGTATTCAAATATAATATCCATGAAATACTGACCTGAAGTTCAATATTAAACTACAGGGATGTCCAAGAAAACACTAAAATGTAAAATCAATAGAAACAAAAATGAAAGGACAACAGCTCAGTGCAGGAAATTTGGAAAAAGAATTCCCCAAGAAGCAAGATTTGATGTGCAATTCTTCATGTTATTTAGAGTGACAAGCCTCTAGATTAACATCATGAGCTACATTCAGACAAGTCATTCTGGCATGGATACAAAGTAAACATACTGCAAAAACTTAAAAAAGAGGCATCAAAACTAAAGTTACTCTCCATCTAATTAAGATACAGAAAGCACACCTTCATGAGTTCCTTCTTTCAACTGAATCTTTTGACGAAGTTCAGCGATACGATCAACCTGGTCCGTCCATGCACACAATCATGAGTCAATCTATTTGCTATCATGCTAGCATATAGAAGTCATTGTACAATTTCAATTCAAGCATTTCACAAGGTCGATTTTGAAGCCTAATTGAACATCTATCACTAACTTCGTAATGTGTGATACTTTCTCGTTTATTGATACTTAACTACTGAGCAAAAACTTAAATCATGCATGGAGAAAGAAACATAGTTCAAAGAGATCCATGTCCTCCTTCAGTTTGCTAACTTTACAAATAACCAAGGAAATTATGACCACCACACTGGTGCCGGTCCTCCCCTTATGGTATAAGGGGCTTTTTTTATACCATAAGGGGGAAAATCAGATGATTACACAATAGATGATATCATGATCGTATGTCAAATTAAATTTTCCCTTGACAACCCCCTCTCCTTCCACTTTTGCACTGAAAACATGAATAAGTACAACAATATATAAATATATTGAATTACAATTCTGCATGCCAACTTCTAACTGCAATAAGTTGGCTTTTGCAACAAAATATGTCTTGAGTTTTCTCAAGGTATTCATGGATCATTTAACATTCACTGGAAAAGCAAAAAAAAAATAAAAAAAATACAAGAAACAAAAAAATGGGGGGAGAGAGAGAGAGAGAGCAAAGGAAAAAAGCAACACAATAACCAACTAAAGAGGCTTTCAAGTACCTCAATTTCAAGGTTTTTCTGCGCACCAGCAAGAGACCTTGCAAGGTCGGCATTTGCAGTCTGCATAGTGTAAAAAGCAATGAATAAACATACTGAGAATGATAACAATAACAACAAGAAGAAGAATTAAAGGATAATAATTAAAATTTGATAAGATATCAACTGTTGAGCTAAAGCTTAAATCTATTTTAATGAAATTATAACACCACCTCAAGTTTTGACAGTCTCACGAGAGCTTCCATTCGAGTATTGTTATGTTTCTGCTTCTCTAAATCAGCAGCTTCCATAATCTCCATCATTGATGTCTGCAATTCTGAAGCCTGGAAAAATCGCCATAAGTATTTACAGTGGAGTTGGTCTTACAAAGGCAAAGCAACTAAATGCAAAATAACAACAACAACGAAGGAAGTAAATCAATTCAACCAACAGAAGAATCACAGGAAAGATGGACAACAATAGACAGAGTTTAAAACTTATAAACAAAAAGGGTAAAAAAGACACAAACAAGTAGCTTTTGGTTGATCATAAAATATAACAACTGATAAGCATGTTTAAATTGAAGAACAATTCCTATGATTAGTATTATAAGGAAAATGATGAAGTAAGATGACTTTTACCTGTGATTAAGCATTTAATATAACATCACTAAGTCAAACAATTTTAGTAAGACTAACGATTGTAGCACAGTCCATAATACTAGTGATAAAAATGGAACATGTGAAAAGAGTGGAGAAATTGAGCTTGTTACTCATGGAAGATAATCAAGACCCAAACTTCTTCAAATTATAAAGAGAGACCATCCTGTACTTCTGTATCACATAATATCAAGAGTACCATCTTAGTTCACTTGCTATTGCACAGATATTTTGTATCTTATCTCTAAATATGCACTTCTATCAGTAACAAATGAATATGTCCTTGTTTGGTTTTATGTTGATACAATATTGCGACATTTTCCATAGTTAAAGCCAGAAAATAGGGAGATAAGGTTTCAGAGTAACTTTATCAATCACTGTAATAATTGTTCAATAATATTTCATAAAAAATAAGGTTGAATAGACCTGAAATACTAACCTCTTGTACTTGCTGTTTGGCCCGCTCTTCAAGTATTTTCTCTAAACTCTGTTTCTCCCCCTCCAATTTAGCAACCAGATTCTCACGATCTTTGATAGCCTCAACTGCTTTGGCAGCTGCTCTTTCTGCCAGAATCTGCTGCCTTCTCTTTATCCGTTCTGCCCTCTCTCGTTCTCTTTCTGAATCTGAAGATGATGTTGAATCTGTCTCAGAATCAGACTCTTCGTCCCTTGGGGAAGATGAAGATTTCTTCATAGAACTTGAACTTCTGGAACCCACTTTCGATTTATTGTTCTTTAACATTCCACTCTTAAATCTCTCGCTGTCCTTCATTTGAAACTTCATATTCAATTTCCTATCAAGAGAAGCTGGCACCATCTCCATGAGATGATCGTCATTTGTCAAACCATCTGTAGAACGTAGCTTCTCTCCATCTCCAGTGCCATTCACTTCCTCATTTTTTCCTACATCTACCTCATACTTGTTATCAGGCACAAGTGCATCACTCATGTCCTTTTGATCTGATTTACCTCCATCACTCTGCAATTCGGATATCGAAGTTGTTTGCATCACACCTCCCACGTCACTTGCCCTCCCACTATCTGAACTACCACCACCATTTGCGTTACTCTCCAACTCAACATTAGATTTTCTTGAACCGTTCAGAACACCATTATTCTGTCCATTCTCAGTCCTTTTCCCCTCTAATACCTTCGAACCCAATCTCCCTTGTTTCATACCATCTTTCTTCAAACCCCTAATCCCCAACGCTCCAATGCTACTCTGATTCCTACTCACACCCCCGGATGCCAAGTTTTTATTTGGCACGCTCAATAATTCTGTCCAATCACTATCAGTAAGTCCACTCCTCGAATTTGACTTCGAGTTCAAACTCACTGATACCCCAACATCATCATCCCGTTTAATATTACTATCACTGCGACTAATTACCTTTAAGTTATTTTTCTCTTCTGGCACCTTCTTTTTGAGCTGCTCCTTAATCAATGGCCTAGTTTCCCCCGTACTTGGCGAGGTTTCAAGACCTAATTGTTCATCAGATCGTGGCTTATCATTCTTACCCAGTGATTCTGCAGCTTGCTGATCGATCTGAATCATCCAATCAAAAATTTATAAAGTTCACATAAAGAACCAAATTTAGTGAATAATCGTCGACAATGCAGGAAACCAGAACTAAATTACTCCAAAAAAAAAAAACCTGAATTCAAGAAAAAAAACAAAAAATATTCTAGAAAGAGAAGATTATTGGAAGATTACCTGATGGAGGAGAGTTTCAGCGGCTTTGAGCTTGGAAGAGATCCATTGAGCCATGGATGATGGAACAGTCGGACTTTGATTTCGTAATGTTGGATCCAATCGCTAAAATGGCTTATTTGGACAAAAGATAATGAATTTCTTTATTTTTACATATTATTTTTAATTTCTCTATTAAACAAATTTTGCAGATACTATAAAGTATAATATTAGGATTTCAGTTGGGCTCAAAAATAGGGGAAATACATGTCGATACATGATTGGTCAATTTTTTTTTTTATAAAAAAAAAAGAATATCTAAGCAGGTGTTGTCAGTCTGTCCATCATTTTTCTATCTTTGAATATGCTCAATCATCATTATTTTTAGGATATTTCTCTTATGTACAATGAAAAATGTATGGGCACAAGTGCAGCATCTGTGCCTTTTCTGTTGATTTTGCCAAAAATCAATGAAAAAGGGTCAAGTATCTATTCGTAGGAATTATGTTAAAACATTTTTTGTACGTAAAGCATGTATGTATGTTCAATGAACAAGATATAATTTTAATTGACGTGTTTTCCTTAGGGACAAAGCCCCTTGTACATTGGCCATGTATACAGGGCGCCGAGCTGGCGCCCTATCGACTCCCTGTATACAGGACCCCTGTACATGAAGGGGCGCCCTTTCCTTAGCTTAATTGATATAGGAGTGAAATAATGAGATTGGTTGATATTTCATCTTTTAAAATCCACTAAATTAGAAAATTCATACATCGTAAGTCTGTTCAATCACCGGAAATTAAGGATGATTGCATCATAAAAGTTAAATTTTGTTCTACAAGGCAAAAAATATGATAAGAGTATTTTTGTTGTAATTTTCAAATTTAACTTCCATGATTTGAATGAACTAAAATTTGTTGTCGAAGGATTTGGTTAGAAACTCGAAAGTCATAGTTTTGCAATTTCAGGTAAGGTACATGGAAAAAGTCCATTTGGAATTGTAACTCGTAATAGCCTATGTATAAGCAATCCTCTAGATTTAAGAATTCAATTGATTTCAATATCTTTTAGGAAAGATTCAAATGTACGAATAAAAATTAGTTCCAATAGGTATTCGAAGTTACGACAAGTCTACAATGATAATATTATCAAGTTTGTATATATTCAAAGCTAGATGAATTATCTAAGAAGTACATTTGCAAGTAGATATGAAATGACACATTGATTTATTGGCAATAAAGTTATAATGGGTCTCAAGAATTAAATAAAATTAGTTGAATTAATATGCAATGTCATTATTTCATAGCATGCTAAGCAACTATACTTAATAGAAATTGGTGTCAAAAGATGGAGGGAGAGGTCTGGAAAAGAAAAAAAAAAGGGTTACTGCTTTCTACATTGAATCTTGCCATAAGTGCCGGAAAATTATATAGAATTGGTACAGGAATTTGAAATGGAGCGAATATATTCAAAATGGGAAGAGGGAAACACAGACGGACATGATGCTACCATTCAAATTCTTGTTAAAAATCTGTGAGTTATTGCCTGTACTTGCAGCATTTTTCTACTACATTTGTGATAGGGGGAGCAGAAGGTAGCTCAAAAACCTACTTTCATTGTTTTTGTGTACGATAAAGATTTTCATACCAAAAAAGGTATAAGGTCTTACTACATCTCTTCCATTACTTTCTATTTTGTTTGATTTAAAGTTCCCTCGCTCCATATGGCTATTGATGACAAATAGGCCGTCCATAGTCAACACACACCATGTTGACGTTTAGCAGAGGCAAAACCAAAGAAACTAGACTTGGAAACTTGTCAATCTTCCCTCCTGCATTCTCATACTAACAAATCTTGATTTTCAAATTTTCTATCCGAGTGGAGTTCGAGAAGGCCCTCAGAAATATGTCCACAATTCAAAACCAACAATTTCTTGTATTAAAAATAAATTATTTGATATGGTAAATTGGGTGATATTAAATAATATTGACAATATTGATTAGCGTCTTCTGTCAAGAGTATAAGTGGGTTTCACGACCAAACAGTTTTTTCCAAGTCTTCAACAATTTGGCCAGGATACAAAACAAACAAGTATTTTTCATCAAATAACAGTTATGAGTACAATATGGATCGCACCATTTAACTCAAGTAAATTAGATGTCCCAACTGCCAATTATCTCCTTTTATTTCTTGGTCAATCGTCTAAAACACAATACTGATTATTTCATCTCTAATAGATTAAAGTGTTTCAATTTCATGAAAATCCTAGATTAAAAACTCATTGCAATCAATCACAAATCGCCTCACAAAGACAAATTCCACGAATGATGAGACTCGAAAGTAGCAATATCCCACTGCTATTCAAATAAATGACAATTTGTTTTTCTTGAAACCTTTTGGTGTTAGTTTTTTACTAAGAAAAATTGTTATCATATTGCCTAGTTGGCAATTAAGATATTCCAAGAAAGGGTATACTATTTTTAATTGTACTAGGAATATCACGTTATGTGAAAATGTCATGTAAACTAAGTAAATCACCCACGTTTTGTGGAATATTTCTTCTCGGATACATCCAATTTAAATAAATAATTTTATCGTTTCTCAATTTGTTTAAGATTATAGATGAAACAGTTCAATATAACAAATAAACATAAAGAATGTGTTATAAAAATTATTATTATTATTTTAATAAAATGAGTTTTTGCATGATGTAATTCTATGCTACAAGATTGAATAAGATTTAAAACATCTCGCGCTGCAAGTCTGCGCCCTGTATTGATATCACAAAAATCTTGACCGAATGTTATTTAGGTGTTTAAATATACAATTATGAAAGCATATATTTGCAACAAATGAGGAAATTGTTGAGAAATCAGAGAATGCATCAAGCTGTGTGAATCATTAAGGAATACATATCGGACCAAGGGATGATATTGTCATAAGTAATTGTCCATGTGTAGTTAGTGGTGGCAACGAGCCGAGCCGAACCGAGCCCGGGCCCAAAAAAAACGCTCGCGCCGAGCCCGGCCAAAAAAAATGAGGATCGGCCCGAGCTTTCTGCCCGAGCCTTAGCGGGCCGAGCCAAGCCCGAACCGAGCCGGCTCGCGTTTTATTTTATTTTTATGTCAAATCTACATTTTTCACTTAAAAAACTTAAAATTTTTACCATTTTTACATGTTATAAATTAAATAAAAAAAGCTCGGGTCTAGCTTGAGCTTTTTGTACCGAGCTTTTTTCGGCCCGAGCCGAGCCGAGCCCAACAAAAAAAAATGAGGCTCGGCCCGAGCCTTGGCTCGTTGTAACCGAGCCCGAGCCGGGCCCGGCTCGAGCTTTTTCCGAGCCGAGCCCGAGCCGGCGAGCTTTTTTGCCACCCCTATGTGTAGTCATCATCCGACACTAGTATTGATTTTGACTTTTACTACTGTACGCCTTGATATCTAATTTTAGTTGTAATTGAGAAATCTGGAGAGTGAAATTAATTTGGGAAAAATGATTCCCGTCATTCAATTAATTCTGATATGGAAAGTACAATATATATAGAAATACATCATAACTAAATCTGAACTAATAACATATATTAAACTAATTAAACTAACTAACAAACTAATTAGCTAACTAATTACTGAAATGAATAATGACGTGAATAATGACATTCTCTATATCCTCCCCTCAAGTGGGATCGCGGTGAAAACTGAGCAGGCCCAACTTGGAGATGATTTTGTGGAATTGTGGTCCAGAAAGTGATTTGGTAAAAATGTCAGCTGGCTAATGATGTGTGGAGATGTGCTTGGGGATGATGAAGCCTTCTTTAAGCTTGTTGCGAACAATGTGACAATCAATGTCCAAGTGTTTAGTGCGCTCGTGAAACACAGGGTTAGCACTAATATGAAGAGCCGCTTGATTGTCACACCAAAGAGAAATAGGAAGAAGTAGAGGAATCTGAAAATCAGACAAAATGTAAGAAATCCATAACAGCTCACAAACAGTAGCTGCCATACTTCGATACTCTGCCTCCGCTGAACTTCGGGAAACTGTAGTTTGTTTTTTTGTCTTCCATGAGATGAGAGCTCCTCCTAGGAATATGCAATAGCCTATGAGGGACTTTCGTGTGTCTGAACAAGATACCCAATCAGCATCGCAAAATGCCTCAATGCTGAAACCGTTTGTAACAGGATAGAATAGACCGGTAGATAATGTTCCTTTGATGTATTTAATGACGTGAATTGCAGCATTCCAGTGAGCCAGTGTCGGTGAATGTACAAACTGTGACAATTGTTGTACACTGAAGGTGATGTCTGGCCTAGTTAAAGTGAGATACAAAAGTCTTCCAACTAGCCTTCTATACTTATCAGGGTCGTCAAGCAACTTTTCATTTTCTCCAATGAATTTCAGACCCTTTGGCAGAGGAGTGATGGTGCTCTTTGCTCCTGATAAACCAGCATCAGTAACCAAGTTAAGGGCGTATTTTCTTTAATTTACATATGTCCCATCCTCTCCTCTTGCAATTTCTATGCCAAGAAAATACTTGGCATTCCCCAGATCTTTAATAGTAAATGCTGAATGAAGAGATGTCTTGAGGTTCTGTATTTCATCTTCACAATTTCCTGTTACAAGCAAATCATCAACGTAGACAAGTACATCTGCAAACAAGTCACCCTTGGTCAGAATATATAAACAATGGTCATGAGAAGATTGATGAAAACCATAGTTTACAAGATGTTTGCTCAATTCCGTATTCCACTGCCTACTGGCCTGTTTAAGCCCATAAAGCGATTTTTTTAGCTTGCAAATATGTCCCTTTTTTGCTTTAGAATATCCTTCTGGTGGCCACATATACACTTCCTCCTCTAGGATCCCATTTAAAAATGCATTATTAATATCTAGTTGAAAAATGGGCCACATCTTAGCAGTAGAAATAGCTAAGAAAATCCTAATGGTTACATGCTTTGCCACAGGTGAAAAACTCTCAAAGTAGTCAACCCCTTCTACTTGATGGTATCCTTTAGCTACTAATCTAGCTTTGCATCTATCTAATGTCCCATCTGCCTTCAGTTTTACTTTAAAAACCCATTTAGAGCCAATAGGTTTCCTGTCTGGGGTGAGGTAAACAAGATCCCAAGTATCATTTTTCTCAAATGCATCTAGTTCAGCATTCATCGCCTCAATCCATTCAGCTCTAGTACTAGCTTCCCTATAAGAACTAGGCTCCTGAATAGTGTTGACATCAGCAAGAAAGTTAGTGTAATGCGAACTGAAGCTCTGTGGAATATGTAAAGGGAAAGCATTTGGGGTGTATTGTGTAGAATGTGGTGTGACTGCAGGCTGAATATTATCACTGTGATTGAAATTAGTCACAAAATCTTGAAGCCAATGGGGAGTAGTTTTCTATCTATTGCTTCTTCTTGGGGCAGCAGATGTGATTATTTGATTATGAGTTTGTATTTGGGTATCAACTTCATCACTTGTTCCAGGTGTTAGACTGTTGTTATCCTTGGCAATCGATGGTTCTGTAGTTGGGTGTTCAGTAGATGGTGGTTGGGAATTGTTTTTATACAATACATGAGCCTCATGCTCAGCAACAGGTATGGGTAAGGGTGCTACAAGTTCATATTTGCAGTGATTATTATATAGAAATATGTACTCATGAAAAATCACATCCCTAGACACAAGAATCTGTCGGTTATTAATATCAAACACCTTATATCCCTTTTGTCCTGAACTAAAACCTAGTAGAATGCATTTAAAACATCTAGGAGAGAACTTATGTTTTGAAGGAAAAGTGTTGGTTGCATAGCATAAACAACCAAAAGTTCTTATATGATGATATGTGGGTGTTTTATTGTGTAGCAACTCAAAAAGTGTTTTCCAATTCAACATTTTGGAGGGAAGCCTATTTATAATATATGCTGCCATTAAAATAGATTCCCCCCAGAAATAAGTCGGTAAATAGGATTCAAACGTGAGACTTCGAGCTACTTGAAGCAAGTGTTTATGTCTTCTTTCTACAACCCCATTTTGTTGTGGGGTGTAGACACATGACTTTTGATGTAGAATTCCATTTGTGGCTAAAAGATTTTGAAATTCTTGACTCAGGAACTCTGACCCATTGTCAGTTTTGATGGTTTTAATGCTGTTTTGAAACTGATTTTTAATCATTAGGTGGAAAAACTTCATGGTGTGCAAAACTTGAGTCTTATGTTTTAATAAAAAGGTCCAAGTAACTCTAGTGAAGTCATCAACTAGAGTTAAAAAGTAATGTGCTCCACATATGGAAGCCCCTTTGTAAGGTCCCCAGATATCTATATGTAAGAGCTCAAAAGGTGTTCTAGACTGAATATAACTTCTTTGAAAAGGTAGTCTATGTTGCTTAGACAAAGCACATACGTCGCAAGGATTGAAATCACCTTTATTACACTGTGTTCCTACTATAGAATGTTGTAAAACACTTTCAGGAACATGACCAAACCTTGTACCACAAAATGGAAGTATCAGACTGATTATTACAAGTTTTAGAAGGTAAAGAGGTTGCTGAAGCAGTCACAGACGTATTACAATGTATAGGGTTATACTTTTGTATGGTACTCTGAAGGAAGGAGTTCTTGTGTAGAATGTAAAGGTTCTTGATGGTTCTACCAACTGCCAGGATCTCTTCAGTCTGACGGTCCTGCAACAAGCAATGATCATCAAGAAAGATGAATTTGAGATTTGAGGTTTTGGCCAATTTGTTCACAGATAACAGGTTAAATTTAAAGGTAGGTATGTGTAAAGCTTCTGTGAGGGTAAGATTTTTGCTGAGGAATACATTACTAGAATGTTCAACTCTGTTAATTGTTCCATCTGGTAGATACACGGGTACAGTAGTGGTGATAATTTTGGGTTTATGTATGAGTTTTAGATCATTACACATATGATTAGATGCTCCTGGGTCAACTATCCAAGAGCCTATTTCTACAAGATTGCAGTTATGTAAAGCATAAATATAATCAGGTGTGAGTACAGAACCTGCGAAATCTTCCAAATGTGCAAAATTCAACCTGTTGTTGCCTTTCCCTTTGAAAATCTTGATCAGCTCCTGTTGAATTACCTCACCCAGATTCATCCCATGGATCTCCTGTTGAACCATCTCATTCAAATTCATTCCCTGCATCTGTCCTCTCACTCTATCCCCCATTTCTTCATTCATCATATCAAGGGGTATCTCAGCCAGATTCGCCATGTGCTTTCCTTTCTTCTTTTCTTTAAGGTCTTTATACCAGTCAGGATATCCAATTATCTTGAAGCAGGATTCCTTATTATGTCCATTAACATTGCAATGTGTGCAATATTGCAGCTCATTTTCCCTTTTGTTCTCATATCTCCTTCCTTGTCCCTTTGCTCCATTTTCCCTTTTGTAGGGCTGTGATTTTGCATACATGGCATTTAATTCAGCACCTTCATCGTACACAACTTGCACCTCCCTTTGCTTCTCTACTTTCTGAACCATTGAATAGGCTTTGTTCATTCAGTGACTAAGATCTGGCTCCTCACATGTTCATACTCTTCGTTCAGTCCCATCAGGAACTGCATCAACCTATTAAATGAAGTCATCTTTGTGGCTGCCTTTGCTGATCCACAAGTGCATTGCGGCAGTGGCATGAGATATGTCAGTTCATCCCAAAGCCTCTTAAGCTTTGTGTAATACTGTGTTAGATTTAAGGTTCCCTGTGTCATAGTGGATATTTCCCTCTGGATCTGGTACAATTGAGGTCCATTGCACCCTCCGAACCTCTCTTCAATTTCTGTCCACAGCTCTCTTGTAGTGGTGGTGTATAAAAAAGTATCTACTATCTCCTTTGAGATAGAGTTCAAAATCCATGAGGTCACCATGTAATTAACCCGATTCCACCTCTCGTAATCAGCTGAATCCTTGCTTGGCTCCTTAATTGAACCATCAATTATCCCCAATTTCATTTTCACCCCTATGGCTATCCGAACATATTTGTTCCAAGCTAGATAATTCCTACCTGTCAGTGGTGCTGTGACCAAGGCCATTCCTGGATGGTCGGAGTTATGCAGTGCTAATGGATCATCCTTATGCAGCGCTAATGGCTCATCCCTATTACCATCCGCCATTTTATTTTGTCACAGTTTCAGCTCCTTCGTAGATCGAGGAAGACGATCGCCAAACCCTAGGTCGTCACTGCTCTGATACGATGAGAAATCTGGAGAGTGAAATTAATTTGGGAAAAATGATTCCCGTCATTCAATTAATTCTGATATGGAAAGTACAGTATATATAGAAATACATCATAACTAAATCTGAACTAATAACAGATATTAAACTAATTAAACTAACTAACAAACTAATTAGCTAACTAATTACTGAAATGAATAATGACATTCTCTATAGTAATCGAATGCGTTTTAGACATTTTAATAATCTCCAACTCCATGACTACTTCTTTCATTAATAGCCTATTATTCCCGTTCACATTTAAGCACCTTTGTGCAAGTTTTGGCACCGCAATCAGCTCCTCTCTCTTACCCTGCTCTAAAACTTGGATGTCAAGAATTGTTTCAAGATTTCATGCTTCCATACATAACAAAAATTTTGTTGCTAAACTTCAAGAGATACTTGTGTAAAACTCACTAAAAATTTTGTAAAATCAAGAGATATATTTTGCGAACGATGAGACTCAAAAGTAGTCAACAATCCACCCTCTTCGAATAGACGACACTTCAATTTTTCTTGAACGACCTTTCGGTGTTTGTCTTTTTTTTTTTTTTTTTTTTTAAAAAAACTGCGTTTATATTGATTAGAGTTATTCTTTAAAGGTTATAAATTAAACGGAATTACTTGCTTAGCATGATAAATTAAATTAAAATTATTGAATTGATATATCATGTTTTCGTTGCTTAGCATGCTAATCAACATTGCTTAATAGAAATTGTTGTCAGGAGATGGAGGGAGAGGTGGGGTGGAAGAGATAAAAGGGGTTACTACTTACTACATATGTGATAGGTAGAGGGAGCAGAAGATGGGTTACTACTTTTCTTATTGGATACGATGAAGATTTTCATACCAATAGGACGTCCATGGTCCACACACACCATGTTGACGTTTAACAAAGGCAAAAACCAAAGAATCTAGACTTGGGAACTAGTCAATCTTCCCGTGTTCATTCTTATACTTGACAAAACTTGATTTTTTAAATTTTCTGTCCAATTGGGGTTCGAGAAGGTCCTCAGAAAATTTGTCCGCAATCCAAACTAACAATTTCTTGTATATAAAATTACTTATTTGGTATGATAGATTAGACGATATTGAATAATATTGACAATATTGATTAGTGTTATTCTTTAAAGGTTATAAATTTCCAATTTTCTATATAAGTGGCAAGGCCAAACAATTTCTCCAAGTCTTCAAAAATTTGGCCACAATCCAAAACAAACAAATATTTTTTGTTAAATAACATTTGAGTACAATATGGGTCATGCACCGTCTAACTCCTTTTAGGTGAAAATGTTAAACAATTCAAAGAAAAGAAAAAGAAAAAGGAGGCTAGGGTTTTATTAATTCTGCATAATGAAAAGTGAATACAAAACCTAAATATAAAGAGACTATTTATAGTCTAAAATAAAGGAAACTAAAAGACTATTCTACCCTTAATAAACAATAAAATAAAATAAGATTATATTTGTTAACATCCCCCCTCAAATTCAGGATGCTTAGCATCGTGAGTTTGCAAGAAACCTTAAACGATGAATCGAACTGAACCGAATGAACACCCATGTCTGCAAGCAGCCAACACAACCACACAATCTCAACAAATCCAAACGGATGCAAATTTCAAATCCAAATATACCGAACCAAAAACAAACAAAATTTTCAATCCCATTAACTGGGCTAAACTGCAAACCAAATTTCCAATCCCACGAACTGGGCCAAACTGCAAACCAAATTTTCAATCCCATCAACTGGGCCAAACTGCAAACCAAATTTCCAATCCCATCAACTGGGCCAAATTTTCAATCCCATCAACTGGGCCAAATATGCAAAACAAATTCTAGATTACCTACAAACTGCAAACCAAATTTCCAATTGAACTGAACCAAATTCCAGATGAACTGGACACATACTAAACCAAATTCCAAATGAACTGAACCAAATTCCAGATGAACTGGACATATACTAAACCAAATCCCAAATGAACTGGTCAAAGTTCCAGATTACCAAAAACTGAAGAATTTCCAAACAAACTGCAGAAATTGAGTTGTGGCCACCGGAATGTGATGCGACTTTGTAGGGATACATCCGACAAGGAAAAAAACAACATTGGTAGCCGGACGAGCGGCTTAGGGCCGCTCGCCGGAAACAAAATTCAAAGGTTAATTTGTTTAGGATCGAAACTGCTCTGATACCATGTTAAACAATTCAAAGAAAAGAAAAAGAAAAAGAAGGTTAGGGTTTTATTAATTCTGCATAATGAAAAGTGAATACAAAACCTAAATATAAAGAGACTATTTATAGTCTAAAATAAAGGAAACTAAAAGATTATTCTACCCTTAATAAACAATAAAATAAAATAAGATTATATTTGTTAACAGAAAAAATGTATTAGGGTATTCACATTAAGTCTATGCCATTAAGCCCCTTTTCGGACTCCATTTTAATGAGGTTTTGGGAAGAAATATATTTTTCAATAGTAATTTTTTAGAGAATGTGTGGTTAAAAAGTATGAAATTTTTTTGATTTTATGTGTAATATTATTTTATAGAATAATGTATGATTAAAAACAAATTTTGAAAAATATATTTTAGGTTTAATTATGGAGCTCAAACAATGGCTAAGTTTTATAAATTTCAACCGTTTACACCATTTTTAAAGTTGGAATAACCTCTTTGGTCTATGGGTGAACAACATACTATTCAAGGTCAATTTTTGTCATTTATCCTTGATTCGATCTCTCAAATTTGAAAAATAATGTCTCGAACAACTCAAATTCTCCAAATTTCGTGAGAAAGGCGAACTGGCTAAGCATTCTCATATTTCAAGTTACTTTCATCTGCAAAAGAACCAATTAACATAAAGGTTGTTTAATGAATATCTACCCTTTGAAGAAAAAATGTTTTCTTTCAATTTTTCTTTCTTTTTATAAATCAAAAGGAATAGTTTAACTTTATGAAATACATGTTCAAGGTTCTGAATTTACACAAGTAATGAAGCCAAATTAGATATTGATACTGAAGAAATCTCTGTTGCCTTTGGGCAGAGAGTACAAAAATAATATTTTGATTGTATGCAGTCCATTTGTAGTGTTAAACCAAAATGCAACATAATACACTGCAGTTTGAGAGTTCATTAGAGGTAAACCCAATATAGTAAGCCAACACACGTCTGTATAGGTCATAATTTGAACGATAGATAAAAAGAATCAGTTAAGATAAATCAATAGTAGGTAAAAATCTCATGCTGCAAAAGTTTGATCCCTGTATTTGTTAGTTTTATATTTTGTATTGGCGATTCTGTGAACAAAATGATCAACTTGAACAATTATAAAAGTTTAGGGACTGAATTATAAAGTTTCATAGTTGGTAGGATAGCTTAGGGTTCGGGATTCAATGTTTGGAACAAGAAGGAATCATACCGATTTTTCGCTAGCTGCTCGCCGGAGTGCTGCTCCAGCAGAGGAATCAGAGACTGCCTCGCTCGACCTTCGCCCCACTGTCGCTCCAGCGACAGGCCCTTCGCTCGAGCGAAGTATCCTTCTCGCTCAAGCGACTTGTTTACGGCCGACCTAATTTTCCTTTTTCGAGAATTTTACTTGGCCCATACAACCTGTTTCGTCCAACACATAAATACGGCGTCGCGTCATCTGCTGTAGAGAGGTTGAACACATTACATTCTTGAGAGAATTCATGCTTCATCGTATCCAAAGTTCAAATTCTTCATTGTTGATGCGCCATTAGTTGTGAAAACATCAAATAACCAAATCAAACACTAAATTGCTTTCTTTACTGGATCTGTTGCAAGATTGTCTCGTCAACTGTGCAGTATTAAGGATCAAGGAAGAACTGAAAAACAATGAGTTCCTTGGGAAGATCTACAGCAGATAAACTGCGTAAAGAGTCAGGATTGGAGTTCGTGTGCTCATTCCAGGAGGACTGCTTTACAAAGAAGAGCTGTGATTGGTGTTCATGTGCACATTCCAGGAGGGCTGCTTCGCAATTCAGACAAGAGATCAGAAAGTTTGTGTTGTCAACTTTGCTGGTGGTCTGTAAGTTAATTGACAGTTTATAGTAGATTTTTGACTGACAAAGCGCCCGGAGTTTTTCCCACGTTGGGTTTCTCCGTGAACAATTCTGGTATTGTTTACTACTTTTTATTGCTTTGATTTAACTGTGGTATTCAAAGACAGACTAAATTGAATTGTATGAATAATCACCTATACATAATTAACTTGTGACTTGTTGCTTGTTAATTAATTTGATAATTCCGCATTTACACCTAATCACCCTCCTCTAGGTGTAGTTGGGTCGAATCTCGCATTTCTCAATTGGTATCAGAGCCTAATTTCGTGTCCTGACCCATATCTTGATTGTCTAGATGAGTAGTTCATTATCTGTACCGCCATATTTTGATGGCAGTAACTATGCCTACTAGAAAGTTCGAATGAGAGATTTTCTTAAGGATTTGGATGAGCGTGTGTGGATTTATGTGCAAAATAGGTGGAATCCACCTTCAACAACTACTGATGGTGTAGTTACACTTACCGATATTTCCTTACAGACTAAAACTAACTTGGATGAGTGTAGTTGGAATAGCAAAGGTTTGCATGCTTTGTTTATGGATGTATCTCTTGAAGAGTTTATGAGAGTGTTTATGTGTGAGACCGCTAAGGAGGTTTGTGATACTTTGGAGACTACCCACGAGGGTACTAAGATTGTGAAAAACTCCAAACTGTAAATGTTGACTTCTAGGTTTGAAGAACTTAGAATGAGTGATGATGAGAGGTTTGATGAGTTCTATGCTAAATTGAACGATATTGTGAACTCTAGTTTTAATCTAGGAGAAATGATCACTGAGTCAAAAATTGTTCGAAAGCTTCTTAGATCCCTACCTAAAAGGTTTAGACCTAAGGTAACTGCTATTGAAGATAGTAAGGACCTTGATGCACTGAAAATAGAAGAACTTGTATGATCCCTTCAAACCTATGAACTAGCCTTAGCACAGCCTAGGAAACAGAAATCCATTGCCTTGAACACCCATAGGGAAGAAAATTTTGAGTCTAGTGATGAAGAGTCCCTTAAAGGTGAGGAGATAGCATACTTCGTGAAAAAGTTTAGAAGGCTTTGAGGAATAGACCAAGACCACAACCTAAGCAGAGGGGACAAAAGAAAATTTTGTCCACAAAAGAAAAAAAATTGCAGATGCTGACTCTGCAACGAATCTGGACATTACGCAAATGAATGCCCAGCAAGGCTTGGAAATGAAGAGAGGGTAAAACTTCTTAACATTTTCCAACAAAAAAGGATTCTACCCAGTAGAAGATCCTAGTGATACAGAATCGCTGTATTACTTAACAACTGATACTGAATCTGAATCATCAGGTACAGAATCATCTGAGGATGAGTAATAAAAATATTACAAATCCTTTTTCTATTTATATCCCAATCAAACTTAGTTTTGAAGGATATAGAAAATATACTATTCATGCTTATGTTGATACTGGAGCATTAGAATGCACAACAAGTAAATGGATTATACCAAAACAATTTTGGGTTACATCTGAAAAAATCTTAAATCTTAAGATTGCAGATAAATCTGAAGTAAAAACCTCAAAAGTAGTTAAAGGTTTAGACATTGAGATAAGTGGTTATCACAAGTTACAATGGAAAACTTTTTACTTCAAGATACCTACTATATATCAGCTTGAAACTTGTATTGATTTTATGATTGGAAATAACTTTTGCCAGTTATATCATCCGTTCATTGAAGAAATTGATTCTATAAGCTTTACTCTTAGTAAAAGTTGTTGCTATAAATACTTTTCAAGAAAAATTCTTGGAAATTCTCAAAATAAACAACAAAAAGAAAGTATTCAAAACACTTCAACGAGAAAATGTTGCTCAAAATAAGCATATTTTCATAAAGAAGAAAACAAGTTTAGAATAAATCCTCAAAGAGGAAAAATTCTAGAACTACTTGAAGAATGTTGCTCAGATTATCCTTTAGATCCCATAAAGAATAAAGGAAGAATGACTGCAACGATTGAATTACTAGACGAATTCAAAACATCTATTATTAGAGCTAAAGCTATGGCTTACAGTCCTAAAGATAGAGATGAATTCTCAGTACAGATTAAAGAACTTTTGAGTTTACAAGTTATTGAACCTAGTAAATCACAGTTTTCCTCACCAGCCTTTATGGTTAGGAAAGAAGCAGAAAAAAGACGAGGAAAAGCTAGAATGGTATTTAACTATTCTCAGCTCAACAAAGTTACTCAGACTGATGGATATTTGATCTCAAATATGCGAAGTCTTTTACAATTAATTAAAGGAAAGAAGATCTTTTCTTCATTTAATTGTAAGTCAGGATTTTGGCAAGTAATACTTGACCAAAAATCTAGATATCTTACAGCGTTTAGTTGTTCTCAAGGGTACTATAAATGGAAGGTAGTACCTTTTGGGTTAAAGTAAGCCCCAGGTATTTTTCAAAGACACATGGATAATATTTTTAGACTTCATAACAAATATTGTTGTGTTTATATTGATGATATCTTAGTATTTTCAGATACTGAAAATGATCATAATTTGCATGTTATTAATGTTTTACAGGAAGCATGCAAAGCATGAATTGTGCTTTCCAAAAAGAAAGCAGAATTGTTTAAAGAAAAAATTGGATATCTTGGTTTAAATATAGCTTATGGCTATAAATAACTAAAACCTCATATCCTTGTACATATTCAAGAATTTTCAAATGAAATTTTAGATAAAAAAACAGTTAATGAGATTTCTTGATTGTCTCACTTATGCATAATCTTTCATAAAAGATTTAGCAAAAATGAGAGCACCACTCCAAAAGAAACTGAAAAAAGATTTTAGATGGAATTGGATAAAAGATGATACTCTTTATGTTCAAAAAATTAAATCAAAAATTAAGAATTTACCATCATTATATCATCCAAAATCAGGTGATAAGATGATAATTGAGACAGATGATCCCAGGAACATTGGGGATCAGTTTTGAAAGCTTTTGATCAAAATGATCAAGAAGAAAAACTTTGTGATTATGCTTCAGGAGCCTTTTTAGGAGCTGAAATTAATTACCACATAAACGAAAAAGAAATTTTAGCCATGAAAAAAGCTATTACAAAATTTAGACTTTCTATCATTTCTGATAAATTTCTTGTTAGAACTGATTCTAGTACTTGTAAATCATTTATGAAAAATCAAGTACATCCAGACTATAAATAAGGAAGACTTGTTCAATGGTAAATGTGATTCAGCCACTATGATTTCAGCATCGAAATCATAAAAGGGAAAAATAATTCTTTCGCTGATTCATTAACTAGAGAATTTACATTGTGTATATAAAATGACAGACATTCAGGACCAAATTGAGGATTTGAAATTACAAATTGAGATCAAAGAAATGGAAATCTCAACAAGACAACAAGAATTACAAATCATGAAAAAGAAGTTAGCTAGACTTCACAAACAAAAATTAGCATCAACTTCTGTTTTGACGGGGGAGAATGATAAGTTGAAAAAAGAACCCCAAACAGAAGGTATCAAAAGTAGTAAAACTACTAGCGATAAAAAGACAGTTTTGGATAACAATCCAAAAATCAAATGTAGCAAGACTATAGGAGATATGAAAAATGAGCATAGTCAAGCTCAGTGTTCGCAAGAACATAAGGGTATTCAAAACCCAAAATAAAAAGAGCAAATGGACCAAGAGCCAGAAACTCAAGTAAAGACAGGAGCACATTTTAAGCCTCAGTGTTCGAAAGAACAAACGGAAATTCAAATTCCAAACACAAGGATCAAAACTCAAGAAAATTTGTGTTCTCTTGAGAAAAACTCAAAACTTTTCTGGTCTGATGAAGAAAGAATTTCAGAAAAACCACTACTTGTTGGTATAAATACTTCCCTTGCAGGAACAAAATTTTATGTAATCTTTGATGGACCAATGAAATGTTTCTATCCAAACTGGAAACAAGTAGAACCACTTGTGAAAGAAAAGTCTTACAAACACAAAAGTTACAAAACATACGTAGAAGCTCAACAAGCTTTTCATGACTTCCATGAAGCCAAAGGTATTAGCCCAATGCCATACAAACAACTTTTTGATTTGAATGATGTTAATTTACGACCAAATTATCATCAACAAAACATTAGGTCAAGACCCAGACTTCCAAATGATCTTTTTAGACCTCCTAGTGAAAACGAAAGAATTAGGATGGTATCTTATAAAGATGCAATACAGTCAAATCCAGTTACAATTCACGACAGGTTCAAATTTGTGGAGAAAAAACCACAACAGCCAGAAATTCCTCTCTTTCCAGGAATTAAAAAGGAAGACTTCATCCGGCTCGAGGAAAAAGCTAGAACAGTTAAAGAATCAGCAGTAACAAATAGTTATGTTGGAACAATTGAAAAGAAATTCGAATAATTCATCTTTTTTGAAGGAGCCGACTCCATCATGGTACATACAGCTTTTCACTGTGGATTAATCAAAATGATTATTCTCAGTTCAAATATGGAAGAAATCAATCATCTTGATAACAAGTTAATTAAGTCCCTAAAGGATTTTAAGAAATTTGTTGTTAAAGACCAAGAACTTCAGATGATTCTAAAGTTTAACAACACAATTCTCTTTTGGGATGAGAATGATGTTCTGGTGAAAGGATATCACCATATCCAAATAAAAACGATGCCACAAACTACACTGGAAAGACCAAATGATACAAAGATCATCGATTTAAATGAAGAAATTTTGAATGATTGGAAAGCGCTCTCTTATCAGAGAATCATTACTGGACTAAAAAATTTCACAGGAAATTCAAAAATAAAGATAAATCATTTTTCTGATTTTATCTTAATGACGAGTAAGACTAGTTCAGTCATTAGTCCAGAAGACGTTGGTAAAGTTTGTAAATTTGAAAGAAAATTTTACAATTTACCAAACACTCCATCAAGCTACGTAGGACAACTGTGCAAGCCACTCAGACAAAGCTTGGGACAGTATCATTTATGCCAGTGGAGTGAAAAGACAGAAGATAAAGAAAAAGTTAAAGAAATCTCAAAAGAGAATCCTGCAACACTAGCAGTGGTACTGAAAAGACAGAAGAATCTGCTTTTTAAAAGAAGACCATGTGACCGACAAACTTTTGTCACTTCAAATATTTTACTTTTGAAAAAGTAAAATAATGTAATACATCTGGCCTAAAGAAAGAAGGAAGGAATCTTTTAAGAGTCCTATAAAGAAAGACATTATGGAGAAGGAAAAAGGAGGAGAAAAATTTGAGAAAGAAAATTTTCTTGTATCTTTAAGAATTTTTTCATGTACTCACTCAAAGGCTAAACCCTCAAAGATAGTGGATCCAAACTGGATCTTTGCTTTGTAATTAAATAAGTCAAGAGTTTTTGCTCTTAGACTTTCTTATGAATAAAACTTTCATGTTTTAATTCGTCTCTTCATACCTTTTCAAATGGTTTACAAAATAGCGTACGGATCTATTTGGAGTTATGGACAGAAGTACCACTAGGCAGAAGGCCGTTAGGGAAACAAGTCCAAAAGACTCATCATAGTGAGGCATGAACGGCTTACCAGACAGAAGAGGAAGAAGGAATCCCCAATCTACACAAACAGTAAGAAGGTTTAAATTTGCAGAATTTTGAATTTATTTAGTACAAGCATGCCAGTTGGATTCATTTGTCTGAATTTTACATACATTTATCCGCACCTCATTTTTCCCCCCAATTTGCTATCTGCTTTTAAAAGAAGACCATGTGATCGAAAAACTTTTGTCACTTCAAATATTTTACTTTTGAAAAAGTAAAATAATGGAAGACACCTGGCCCTAAAGAAAGAAGGAAGGAATCTTTTAAGAGTCCTATAAAGAAAGACATTATGGGGAAGGAAAATGAGGAGAAAAATTTGAGAAAGAAATTTTTATTGTATCTTTAAGAATTTTTTCATGTACTCACTCAGAGGCTAAACCCTCAAAGACAGTGGATCCAAATTGGATCTTTACTTTGTAATTAAATAAGTCAAGAGTTTTTGCTCTTAGACTTTCTTATGAATAAAACTTTCATGTTTTAATTCTGCTCTTAGACTTTCTTATGAATAAAACTTTCATGTTTTAATTCATCTCTTCATACCTTATTTTTGAATTTCTTGTGAAATTTCTTAGTTCAGTAATGATTCTCTGATAATAGAGTGCTCTCCAATCATTCAAAATTTCTTCATTTAAATCGATGATCTTTGCGTCATTTGGTCTTTCCACTGTAATTTGTAGCATCATCTTTATTCGGATATGGTGATATCCTTTCACCAAAACATCATTCTCATCCCAAAAGGGAATTGTGCTGTAAAACTTTAGAATCATCTGAAATTCTTGGTCTTTAACAACAAATTTCTTAAAATCCTTCAGGGACTTAATTAACTTGTTATCAAGATGATTGATTTCTTCCATATTTGAACTGAGAATAATCATTTTGATTAATCCAATAGAAGAACTTGTCTGATCCCTTCAAACCTATGAACTAATCTTAGCACAGCCTAGGAAATAGAAATCCATTGCCTCGAACACCCATAGGGAAGAAAATTCTGAGTCTAGTGATGAAAAGTCCCTTAAAGGTGAGGAGATAGCCTACCTCGTGAAAAAGTTTCAGAAGGCTTTGAGGAATAGACCAAGACCACAACCTAGGCAGAGAAGTCCCCCTAGGAAATTTCAGAAGGAAAA